>JAJIBD010034228.1:0-71282 GCA_021461705.1 Cryptotis parvus
CTGAAGTCTGTGCTTGATCTCTGGCTGTCTGGGATCAGCCGCTTTTCAAGCCAGGACTTCAGACTCATCCATCCACCTTCCACTCGTCAGGCCCACTTCTTAGTGACGTGTGTCTCCTGTGTAGGCTTGGCCTCGCAGACTTCAGTCCCAGGCTCCGTGTTGTGCTAATGCAGTGTGATGCCGAGGACATGAGGACTTGTCGTGTAATGCTACCACACATTGTCCACCAAGGGCTTGCCAAAGGATCTGCCTTTCTGTGTGCTTTTTAGATGCAGGGGGGAGTAGATGGGGCTGTCCCCGCAAGGGCTGACTCAAAGGTGCCTCAGGAGCAGCGCGTTTAACCACTCGAGTGCAGACGAGTGGGAGCTAAACCATCCGCAGCCACCGACTTTGCGGCCTTAGTGGTTCTCAGCAGTTTTTAAAAATTCTTCAATTCCTTGATCAAGTCACCTAATACAAACTATTCCAGGTTGTAATGGCAAAATAAAATCCAGTATAAATGAGTTCGCAGTGGACAAAGGAATGAGGCAGAACTTGCAGAGAGCTGGTACCAGCGTGGGGATGCAGGAGAAGCGAATGCAGGCTGAGTGAAGAGTAGTAGGTGTTGGCCTTACATATCTCTGAACTGTTTCGGTTTGGAAACATATTTCTTTTTTAAATATTAAATGAAAGTGTACTTTGAGGATTTAGGTGCTAGGAGAGGTGATTCAGTGGTTTGGGTGAATGTCTGACAATGACCCAATTGGATAGTTCCCCAAGTGTCCACTTATGTAGCCAAACCCTCCCAGCACCGCAGGACTGGTGCAGAACCTACACACTCACACACACACACTTTGCACCCCGCACTTACACACGCGTCTTTTTCTGGGGAATCCTAAGCAGCGTTTCATCAACGGACCGTTGCTACATTTGATTGGCTTTAGGGAATTGCCGCTGGGGCTGGGTCTCCTGAGTACTTGCTGAGGAGGGCCCCTGCCCTGTCTACACCAAATAAGTAATTCTGTGAAGGACAGGAACCGGGTTCAGAGACAGCACCTGGAAGAAGGCTGGAGGGCCTGTGGTTCTGCGTGAGTGGTCTCAGACTTGGCTTCATGCTGGAATGCTCTGAGGAGTCTGACAGCATGTTGATGCTCCCAGGGGCCAGGCTTAATTAGCCAGGCTGGCCCTGGGCATGGAGCTTTTCAGAGCTCCCAGGGACTTTGCTGGTGTTGGGCTGCAGCATTGAACACTAGTCCACTGCATGTAGACGATAATATGTCTTGGGAAGTGAACTCTCAGGCCACTCGAGGGAGACGCCTGGGGCTGCACAGTGGATATTGGGGCTCTGGGGCCTCTCAGGAGCAGGTGCAGCTACAAGGGCTGGGCGGAGGTAAGCACAAAGCAGGGTGGGAGTCTGGGGCGGATGCATCAGCGACCAGTGCCGTCTCTCCGCCCGACACAGCCCAGGAGAGGATCTCCGTGGCCTCTTCCGCCGTCCAGCAACAGCTGGGCAGAGCTGCTGCTTCAGGAAGCCCCTGAGAGCTAGGAGCAGGGCAGGCTGGACTGTGGATGCTGTCAGCTAAAGCCTGCAGAAGTCCAGTCCCCTCCATGGCCCATTCAAATGCAAGTGTAATTCCTGAATGTGTGAGTCACAGTGAGGCGTCTGTGTGTGCCCAGGGCAGGGACAGTAAATGCATTCTTGTTAATCACCTGCCTACCTTTCGGATTCCTCCCATTTCTCCACCTTCCTCAGATCTCCCATACTACACAGGGGTTTCAGCCATGATGATGTGGGGGGTGGGGGGGGTCTCTGAAGCCCTGAAAGAGTCCCCTGCGCGCACACAGAGTCAGGTGGTTCTGGCCATGGTGGGGCTCAGGCAGGGAGACCCCTTGGCTGGAAGGGCAGCAGCAGTGGTGGGTGTGGCTGGCAGTGGAGGTGCCTTCTGGCGGTTTTCAGCTGGATGGGTGTCCAGGAGTCTGTGGGTGACAGAGAGAAGAGAGATAGGCGAGGGTGGAGGCAGTGGAGTGAAGCAAGCCTTACTGTGCCGAGTCGATTTTGAGTTTTCTTTATGCTGAGTTTATTCTGAGGCACTTCCTGGGCTGGTTACTTGAGAAGGGTGTACAGTTAGGTGAGACAGCACAGTCCCTGCCTTTCAAAGACTGATGCCAGGGCAGAACTGGGTGCGTGTGTGGAAATGGTGATGGAGTAGGGAGTGGTGGGGGTGTGATGGTGAGGGTGCTTCCAGAGGGGGAGAGAGCCTGGGAGTGCTTTGGGAAAAGCTTCCCAGGACAGTGTGGCCGTGGAGGTGGGTTATGAAGGAAGAGCGAGAGTCCTAGCTAGTTGAGGTATTTGTGTGAGGTATGTGTGAGTCTGTGTGAGAGATTGTATGTATATAAGTCTATGAATATGTGTGTATGTGTGTGTGAGAATGCAGATGTGTGTGAGAGAATGTGTGTGAAAAGTGTGAGAGAGAATGTGCTTGTGAGGAAGAAAATGTGAGTGTGGTGGATGCATATGGTATAGTAGGAGCGTGAGAATGTGTGCAAGAGAGAATGTGTGGAGAAGACAGTATATATGGAGTGCTGTATGTGTGAGAGTGCATGTATGTGCGACTGTGTGAGAAGAGAGAGCGTAGTGTGAGAGAGTATGTATATATGTTGTGAGAAGAGTGTCTGATATGTATGGGTAAGAGTCTGTATGGGAGTGTGTGTGTGTTTAGAGCGGAGGGAGAAACCTCCTCCCACTAGAGAGAGGAGTGAATAGGAACAGTTTGTCAGAAATAAAACACATCTGTGCTGAAGAAATAGAGGCAGTTGGACTGGCAGGAGTTTCAGGAACACACTGAAAATTTGGACCAGGCTTATTTTCTAGCACCTTCTACCTAGTTTGGTTGGGTCACTTCTTACTTGATCCTGATGGAACATGCCAGAGACAGTGGCACCCAGGAGCTCACAATCACAGGCTGCTAAGGACAGAGGACACCCCATGTTCCTGGCAGCCTGTGACCTCATTTTGGTTTCCAGGAACACGAGTAATTTTAGGGCAGGTGTCTCTGGAGCTTCCTGGAACGGCCCGAATCCTATTCCCCAGGCCTTGGCTCAGGTCTGGGGCTGAGTGTGGAAGGGCTCAGTCCCAGCTATGCATCAGAAACATCTGGGGGCTTTCAGTTGTGCTGACAGCTAAGGCGGTGCCACTCAGACCTAAATCCCTGCTTTAACAGACAGGAAAACTGAAGCTCTGCAAGGCCAGGCCAGTGGTTCTGGAGTCTGAGCGTTAGGCCCTGGTCTGTATGACAGTCTCCCCCCACATTGCCACTGCATGGGCTTAGCCCATAGTAGCCAGCTGATCTCCTCGGTATTATTATTATTAGCATCTTCTTTTTTAAACATAGAATAAATAGTTTTTATTTTCTAATTTTCAGTTTTTTGGAATCACTATGAGACACACAGTTTCAAGGGTGTTCATGATCAGGTTTTTGGTCACACAATGTCCCACACCCATCCCTCCACCAGTGAGTATTTCCTTATTTCTTGGGGTGCCTCTCAGATGGTGCTCAGGAGACTTGGGAGCCCTCCTGGCAGTGTTCAGCCATGGAACTGAGCACTCGGGCTGAGGATGGGGTGCTGCAATACTGTGGTGCTCAGGGTCGTCTGGGCCAGCCTAGTGGCACTCAGTGCCCTCTAGTGATGCCTGGGAACCGTGTGGCACCAGAGATAGAACTGGATCCAACACATGCAATGCATGCACTGTAACCCCGCACGACTGCATGTGCAAAGCATGCACCATAACCCCGCATCCTACAGTATAATGTACATACCATAACCCTTCATCCCACAGTGCAAAGCATGCACCATAACCCCCGCATCCTGCAGTGTAATGTACATACCATAACCCCTTCATCCCACACGTACAAAGCATGCACCATAACCCGCATCCTGCAGTGTAATGTACATACCATAACCCCTTCATCCCACACGTGCAAAAGCATGCACCATAACCCGCATCCTGCAGTGTAATGTACATACCATAACCCCTTCATCCCACATGCAAAGCTGGCACCATAACCCCGCATCCTACAGTATAATGTACATACCATAACCCTTCATCCCACACGTGCAAAGCATGCACCAGAACCCGCATCCTGCAGTGTAATATACATACCATAACCCCTTCATCCCACACGTGCAAAGCTGGCACCATAACCCTGCATCCTGTAATGCAATGTATGCACACTAACCCCCTGCATCCTGCACGTGCAAAGCATGCACCATAACCCTGCATCCTAAAATGCAACATGCACACTGTGACCCCCTGCATCCTGCATATGCAAGGCATGCACCGTAACTCCACATCCTGCAATGCAACGCATATGCCATAACTCCTGTATCCTGCATGTAAAAAGCATGCATCGTGGGGGCTTGGGCAATGGTCCAGTGGTAGGGCATTTGCCTTGCATGCAGCCGAACCGGGTTCGATCCCTGGCATCCCGTATGGTCTCCATGCAGTGCCAGGAGTAGTCCCTGAGCACAGAGCCAGGAGCAACCCTTGAGCATTTGTGCTGGCGTGGCCCCAAAAAAGTAAAAAAAAGGGAAAAATCATGCATTGTAACCCCCACATTCTGCACATGCAAAGCATGCACCGTGAACCCCCATCCCACACGCAAGCATGCACCATAACCACGCATTCGCACATACGTAAAGCATGCACTGTAACCCCGCATTCTGCACATGACACAAATTGTTCATTGTTCACAGAGCAAATTAGGTTCTTTTGTTTATTATTATTATTATTATTATTATTATTATTATTATTTTGTAAGCACCCTACCTGCTGTACTATCTTTCCAGCTCCTCCTTAATTTTCATGGGGGTGGGGAACACTCCACTCTCAGCACTGCTCAGAGTTTGCTCCTGGCTCTGTGTTCAGAGGGAGCCTTGTGCAGTGCTGTGGATTGAACTCCGGTCAGCAGCATACAAGGCAAACACCTGAACCCCTTTCCGCCTCTTGCACCTGCTAGTTTAGCTTTAAAAGGCAACTTCAAATCAACAAACCAGTCATGTGGTGGAATGTGTCTTGCCTCAAGCCCCTGCAGGGGTGGTGGATGTGAGTCACAGCTGGGATTCTCTGTTTCTGAACCCAGGTTTAGATCTCGGGAGCTTCTGTCCAATATGCAGGCTTTTTGGTTTGGTTTGTTATTCTTTCGAGGCCACACCTGTGATGCTCAGGGGTTACTCCTCGCTCTGCACTCAGGAATTACTCCTGGTGGTGCTCAGGAGACCATGTTGTAAAACCCAGGCGCTGTATGTTCCTACCCACTGTACTATCACTCCAGCCCACCAAAGTGCAGTTAATCAGTGTATGACTTCTGATGCATTGTCAGAAGTCAATGCATTGTCATCTTCTCTCTGTTTCTGGCCTCCTGATTGCTGGTCTCCGAAAAGCATAGTAGGTGCTAACTTGGATGAAGGGCAGGGACGGCTGCCACATGTCTTCTTAGCTTGGAATCTCTTCACTCACCCTGCACATTTTTGTCTCTTCGGGCGCTCCTGCACTGAGCACTGACCTGTCAGGCTCCTCCAGCTCTGCTAGAATGATGGATGTGCCAGCCCCTGGGCTGCAGAGGCCTCCCATTGGTTTCAGCTGAAGGGAAACCAAAAGCTAACCAGCAACTTTCCCCTTTATTTTACAGGTTACCGCCAAGACTGCCTTCCTATTTATTTTACCTCAGTATAATGTTAGCGTGCCTACAGCAGGTAAGGAAAAGTGCTTCTCTCGCTTGTCCTGTTAGTTGGGGAGGACAGGACGGCCACCTGCACTGTCCCTGTGGGCTCCCTTTACAGCTTTATACTCAGCACCAGCATCCTGCCTGCCCTGGTTAACACATGCGGCTACCACAACCAGCCTAGCCTATGACTCTGCAACTTTGGGGTTCACTAACGGGGCCAAGCATGGCTCCCTTCCTCGGACACAGCCTCACGAGGTGTCTGCGTGATGAGCCAAGAAGGAACTGTTGTGCGGAGTCTGGTCCTGTTCTGACCCTGCTGTGGTCGAGACTTGTTGTCATTCTCTGGGAGTGGGGATTCGCTTCTCCTCCTGGCTCTGGTACCGGCTGCCTGGAGAATATTGTGCAGCAAATTTCTGGGTTCCGGCATCTTGCAATCCCTATAGCCAGAGGAAAGCATACTCTCAGCGAGGGGAGAAATATCCGGGCTGGTGGCCTGCTTTTGGCCACACACAGGTCACACACAGCATTGCTCAGAACTTACTCCTGGCTCTGCACATAGGGATCACTCTTGGCAGGGTTTGAGGGGACAACATAGGTGCCGGGGGTGAGTTGTGTGCAAGGCAGGCGCACCCCACCAGCTGTATTCTCCATCTCTCTGGCCCCCTAACCCGCTGTACTCTCTCTCTCCTCTGGCCCCCCAGCGTTTCCCTCTTTAAATGGTCAGTGGCATCAGTGCTGCCGTGTTAGTTGCCTTCTGCCCCCCCCCCCCCCCATCTCTAGACGCCCTCAAATCTCAATCCCCATGGACCCTTCCTAGGCCCTGGCTGCCATCCTTTGTACTTTCTGTCCTGTGGATTTGACTCTTCCAGGTCCCTCCTGTCAGTGGAGTCAGTCAGTATTTGACCCTGGCCCTGATGAAAGTTGATGTTTAATTTTGTTTGTTTTTGTAAGTGGTTTGTTTTGAAGCCACACCCAGCAGTGCCTGGGGCTGACTTCTAGCTCTCAGGGACCATATATGGTGCTGGGGATTGAACCCAGGTTGGCTGAGTGCAAGGCAAGCACCTTACCTGCTATACTCTCTCTCTCTGGCCCCCTTGATTTAAAAACTTTACAACTTCATTTATTTATTTTATCGTTACAACTGATGTACTGTGCGGCTCCTGACCTCGCTCCCCCTGTTAATCCCTTTCCCCTTTCTCATTTTCTTTCTTTTGCCCCTTTTGATTTCTTGTCCATAAACACCTTTCAAGGTATATTTACTTGGGTGATGCAAGGCTTGCTCAAAAGAAATCTGAAAACTACAGAAAAACAGAAGGAGAGAAAAATCATGCATGAGCACATCTCCTGGCAGAAACGGTGTTAACATTCTCCAGTTTCGTTACCTGCTGTTTCTGCTGTGGGCCTGTGATGTACCTTTGCCCCGCACCATCCCGTATTATTCCAGGCAGAACCGTTTTTTTGAGAGGCTGCAGAGCATTTCTAAGTAAGGATTAGCACCCCTGATCTATTTACTCATGCTATTAATGTTTATGTCTCAGTGTTTATTGTCAGTAGTACTGTGGAATTCTTGTGGCTAAATGTTTTTAGCCACGTATCCAGTTGTTCAGATGTGTGCATATCCAGTGGTTCAGGAAATTCAGTGGAATTTCTGAGTCAAGCATTTATTTATTTATTTATTTATTTATTTATTTGCATCCTATCTATTTATTTGTTCATTTATTTATTTGCTTGTTTGTCTATCTATCTATCTATCTATCTATCTATCTATCTATTTATTTATTTATTTATTTATTTATTTATTTATTTGATTTTGGGCCACACCCAGCCAGCAGTGCTGAGAGATCACACCCAGGTCTGTGTTTGGGGGCAGGCCTGGCATTCAAACTCAGGTCCTGACTGGATTCAAACCCTGGTCTTGACGGCAGCAGTATGCTGGTCAGATTCCTGTCTCTCTGGTCCAGTTGTAGAATTTTTGTGGGATAGGGTTGGGGGACCTTGGGCCACACCCAGCTGTGCTCAGAGGTCCTCCTGGAAGTGTTTGGGGACCTTACTGGTGTTGACTTGTGTACAAGGCAAGTGCCTTAACTCCTGTCTTAACTTTCCTTAACTTACTGTCTCTGCAGTCCCTCAGCTATTCACATTTTTTAGACATTCCTATATATAGTCGTGCCAAAACATTTTGCCATTTAATTCCTTCAACACATAAATGCTAAGTTTTAAAGAATTTGTTTTTGGTAAGTTTAAAACGAATAGACTTAAAAAATATGTCATAATAGCAGCTTATTCGTTTGAAAGGGGACACCCAGTTATCAGCTCCTGAGTTGGCATTTCTCTCTAAGGGGTGTGGGATCCCAGATTATAACCCAGCCTTGCTCACGGACCCCGAGAGAATGGTGTGCTGGCAACCACAGCCTCTGGTGTGCACACAACCAAGACAGGTTCTGCTTAGGGGGGGAAGTGGCTGTTGCAAACCAGATCATCATCACAGGGTTGATTTTGAATTCGAAACTTTGCTGAAGAAATGAACAGCAGTATGATGCCCCAAAGCATCCATCTCTTCTAGGCTGAGCAGCTTCGGCCTCAGACTTCATGCTGCATTCGAGTCTTGGAGCATGACACACACTCATTTGCTTGTTTTAAATCATGAATCAGGGGTCAGAGAGAGAGTACAGTGCTAAAACGCTTACCTTGCACACATAGTCACCCAGGTTCAGTCCACTACACTGTATGTCAGTCTGCTGAACATCACCAGCAGTGATCCCTGAGCACAGAGCACTGCAGGGTATGGCCCCAGACCAAAATAAGTAAGTAAATAAATAATGGATTCAAACCAGTGTTGTAAGGTCCTGGGTATAAAAATTTCTTAAATACACCTGATCTCTGAATCTTGAGCTCACTTTTTATTGAGACGGGAGGGTAAAGAACAAGCAAAAGTAAGTAGAGTTGTGCGCAGGGTGGTGGAGGAAACAGACAAGGCTGTGTGGTATGGGTGGGTGTGCAAGGCTGTGCTGGTGTCTAGAGGGCTTGGGGGGCAGGGGTCTGAGCACCAAGGAACGTTCCAGACTCAGACATCGGCCTGTGCAAAGGATTCCAGTGAGAGACTGAGGGCTTGGCACGAAGCAAAGCCAGTGTGCTTGGAGCCAGCTGGGATGACATTTTAGGGCCGACTCCAACAGAAATCTGGACTCATCCTCCAGGCCAGAAGCCCAGGCCCAAGGAAACGTGAGGACACGTCACCATCCATACTGAGCGGAGGTTTCAGTTACTGCAGGAGAGGGCAAGCTTTGTTAAACAGCCCGTCTCTCCTTTAAATCCTGCCATTTGGGCACTTTGAAATATGACAAGTAAATAGCAGGAGAGACAGTGCGAAGGCAGGACAGCCCACTCAGTTTTGTTTTCAGCTTCTTAGCTCACCAGTGCACACAGTCATGTTTTGGTTTGTGGGCCCCGGAGGAAGCCAGGCTGCTTATGGGAAAGGAAAAACAGCTTACGCTGACAGGCTGCTGAGGTTATGATTTTGAAAACTGCCCAAAATGTCTTGAAGCTCTGGAGGGCCTTGGGAGTGGGTCTTTCTTTCACTGAGCTGTAACTGGCACTGCTCAGAGTTTTAAATTTGGATTCTCACAGGCAGCAACTGCTACTGCCATTGCTCCTTGCCCATGGCTTCCCTGGGTTTTCACTTGTAGATTCCATGGCTCCAGTTTGCTCCCAGTTCCTAGGTCCGAATTTCCAGCTCCCAGCATTTCCTTGTGGGTTAAGGCAACAAAGCCCCCCCCCTTGGTGGCACCCAAAACCCAAGGGGTCATCTGGAGGATGGAGGCCTGGGGCTGGCTTCCCTTCTGGCCTGGGCCCAGGAGAGGTATACTTCTCCAAGCTTCCGGCCTTGGGACCTTGGGGCAGCATGGCGCTGACCCCTCACATGGCTGGTGCATGCACGTTGTTTAATGTCCAGATTCCTGCTCTTGGAGGACTTGGGCCCTGGCCTGCTGTGAAGGGCTTGTGCTCTGGGGCCCCTGTCACCAGCAAATGGCATCCACAGTGGCCCTGTATCCAAATGAGCTCCCACTCTCGGGGCTGTAGGAGGGCGCCAGCTGGGTAGGGACTCACCAGCTTCAGTGTGGACCCTGTCGCTGATACAGAGTGAGTCACAGAGACAAGGCGCTGTAAAGAGTGAGGAGGTGAAGAGAGAGATGGGCTCAGGTTTTTAGACCTAGTGGCCTGCCACCGTGGCGTCCCCTTAAGGTCAGCAGTGATGAGCAGGGAAATGCTCCCTGTCCCTTTGTTCCCACTTGCCACCCTGTTCGGGTTGCCAGGCTTAGCAAACAAAATACGGGACTGCCCGTCCAATGTGACTTTCAGAAAAACAATCTATGCTTTTTTTATTGTGCTTTCTTGTATAGCCTAAATGATGCATGAGATTATAAATATACTAGAAAACTAGTCTTTGTGTCTCTAAGTTCATGTTTAACCAGCCGTCCTGTGCTATATCTGGCCATTGTATGCCTAGCCCAGTTTTGGCAGGAATAAAATGTCATGTTTCTGGTCTTAACATTAGACACTATTGGTCCCTTTTTATTTCCTTTTTTGATTGAAATACCATAGCATGTCGGGTGCTAGGGCCAGAAGCTGAGTGACGGTGAATGATTAGAGAGAAAAGAGGTTTGAGTCTTTGCACAGAGACTGTCGGCCTGCTGGCTTCCCTTCTCATCTAGGCCGAGTGGCCCCGGGGCTAAGCATTCACTGTGGTCTCTAGGACTCTGTGCCCCCCTGTGCAACCTCTCAGGTTCCATTCTTTGTCTGCAGAATTGAGTGAAAAAAAGGAGCCTGACTCTGCCCCCCCAGGGTTTCTAGAAGCTCTTTACAGGGGATGTGGAAGGTGTTTGCACCCCTTCTGGGGTCCGCAGCACTGAGGTGGGCTTGTTCCAATTAAATTTCTTGGGGTTAGGGGTGATTATAGTGAGTAAGGCATTTGTCTTGCACATGGCTGACCTGGGGTTTGATCCCCGCCCTGAGCATTGCTGGGTATGATCCCCAAAACAAACCAAAAAATTAAAAAAAATTCTTGGATGATTTATTATCAGTGAATGTTCGATCTGTAAACCTGTTACGTATTCTGGATGCTTGGGACTACGCAAAAATGTTTTTCAGGCTTTTCAAAGGGGGGCGCAAGTGGAAGAAGTTGAAGAAGCCCCACTGAAAAGCGCTTCGCCTCTCTTAGCCCCTGCACCATATGCCGCACCTTGGAAACTGCAGTTCTCAGGCCCACATCAAGCCTGCTTTGTAACTGGGCTAGGGGGCAGCCTGGGCCCTTAGATGCTGGACAGCTGCCCAGGGGCCCTGTAGGAGAAAGCCCCCAGGTAGACTTTTCTCCAGCCTCTCTTCTTGCCAGGAAAACACCCACAGTCTGCTAACTCCTTCCCATCTTTCTGTGCTTTCCCCCTTTGGGATTTTGTGTCAAGCTTTTGGTGGAGGGAGGGGGTAGTCTCCTTGGCTTTCAGTGGAGGGAGGGGGTGGTCTCCTTGGCTTTCAGTGGAGGGAGGGGGTGGTCTCCTTGCTTTCAGTGGAGGGAGGGGGTGGTCTCCTTGGCTTTCAGTGGAGGGAGAGGGCGGTCTCCTTGGCTTTCAGTGGAGGGAGAGGGCAGTCTCCTTGGCTTTCAGTGGAGGGAGAGGGCAGTCTCCTTGGCTTTCAGGCTGGGGCTGCAGCTCTTTAAGAATCAGTCATGTCTGCCAGGCAGTGTGGGGCCATGGTGCTGTTGCCTGAACATTCTTCCACCCTACGGAGCTTACCCTGCAAGGGATAGACTGAGCGTGTGAGGGCCCTTTCATGAGAAGGGGTCGCTTGTCAGGGATCGGAAGAGACAAGCCACCGTCTGCTTAGATCTTCTCCATGCCGGACCCCCTTGGCTTTCTGGCTTCCAGCTGCTGTGCAGCATTTTGCAGCTCTTGGAGACAAGGGGCAGTGCCCTCCCACACCAGCGCTTTTCTCCACAACCCCTTCTGAGCCACCGGGGCCCCTACAAACAACTGCACACAGATGGGCTACAGCCATACTCTGCTGAGGCCTTTGTCCGGGTTCCACATTGTGGGTTTTTGTTTGTTTGATTCCTGTGCTGGTTGGCAAGAGTCATTCTTGTCTCACACTTATATAGGGCACTTGAAAGATTAGTGCAGGATGGGATGGGATGGGATGGGATGGGATGGGATGGGATGGGATGGGATGGGATGGGATGGGATGGGATGGGATGTATGTTGGATGGGATGGGATGGGATGGTGTATGGTATGGTATGGTATGTATGGTCTGGTATAGTACAGTATAGATAGTATAGTATAGTACAGTACAGTATAGATAGGACAATATGCACAATATAGTACAGTATAGTATAAAATTATAGTATAGATGCTATAGTATAGTTTAGATAGTATAGTTCAGTACAGTACAGTACAGTACAGTACAGTATAGTATAGATAGTATAGTATAGATAGTATAGTTTAGATAGTATAGTGTCGGGAGCCGCTGGGGTCCCCAAACAGTACCAGGACAGAAGTTCTCTTTTTCCTCTGAGGCCCCTGGGGAATGGATGAAAACTCACGAGTCTGGCGCAGTTCCAAAAAGTTTTTAATAGTACAAAAACTCTACCACCGCAATCCAATATAATGAAAGAACTCTAGCTCTGGTCAGAACTTAGACTATAGACAAGGGCCCAAGACTCCCACCAAAGAGGGATCCCACCAGAGAGAGATCCTAAGTCCCATCAAAGAGAGGGATCTCACCCAGAGAAAGCCCTACCACAAAAAGGGAGAGTACCTCAAGTCAGTCCCCTTATTTACACCAAAGTAATCCTAACTTCAGGGAGGGTCTTGTCAACAAAGAACCTTAAAGAGCTTCTAGATAGTAAAAGAGTGTAGGGTGGTGCCACACCCTATTATAGGTATAAACAAAGGAGTATGCCAAAACTAATCTCTTCCTCTGAGATTATCTCTTATGTAAAACATTGGAGAGAGAAAGGGGCTGGAGTCCTTCTTATTCATATCTGCACCAGGGTGATTCTGAGTATCTTGTTCTCTGTGTACTAAAAAGGATCACCTGCTTGAGGGCAAACTAGTATGATCCTTCCTATAATCTTAAGCACAGTTTCAAAGTAGCCAGGGTGGCAGTCTCCTGGTAAATTCTAACTGTCCACTCTGAGTCCAGTGGGTATAAAGAGGAGCTGTGCCCAATCTAGATAACATAGAAGTCTTAGTAGATATATAATAATAAGTCAGAAGATACTCATTCAGAGTTAAGTTGACTTCTGTAACTGCCCCATCCTCCAATAGTGTTTACACAGAAGAGAGATCTCATTAGTATGAACCCTGGCTTAAGAACAGTAAATAGATTAAGCTGTCAGTGGATAAAACAGCAAAACTCCCAAGTTATCTAGACCTATGTCCAACAGTATGGTATAGTACAGATTAGTATAGATAGTATAGTCTAGATAGTATAGTATAGTACAGTATAATATAGATAATATAGATAGTATAGTCTAGATAGTATAGTATAGTACAGTACAGTATAATATAGATAATATAGCAAACCAAGCCCCTGTTTGTAAGATGAGCTTGTGGGAGGCAATAAAAGTGCTGAGACAGGTGGGCAGTGGTTGCCCTGGAGCCTGGGAGAGAGAAGCCGTCCTTGGTTACAGATGAAGCTGCCCAGCCTGAACCTGAGGCTGTCTGGCCGGAGGAGCCACACTAGCCCAGGTCAAGGCACCCCCGAGGCCGGGAGCTCCTAGAGGAGTCCCACAGGAGCAGAGGAGTGGCTGGGCTGAGCACGCTCAGGTTTGACGCTGGGCTACAGAGGCTGGGGAAGCCTGGTGTGCTGCGTTTTGGGTCTGTATTTTGGATATAGATCGTCGCAGCGGGAGCTGCTCTGCTACGCACGAAACCCCGACCCAGCAGACCAGCCTATCACAGCCCAGCACAGTTCATCAATAAATGCTGGATTTAGAGATGACTACAAGAGTATGATACCTGCACGGCAGAGCCTGGCAAGATACCCGTGTCGTATATGATATGCCAAATACCAGTAACAGTTATAGACCTCATTCCCATGACCTGATGGAATGGTTTGAGGCTCTTTATGTTCCTGGAGAAAGCAGATTCCCTTGGGCTCTACTTGCATGAGACAGGTCATATGGAGATGTTACTGGTGCCCGCTCGAAGCAAATCGATGATGAACGGGAAGACAGTGATACAGTGATACAGTGATTTTGGATATATGCCTGTACCATTCATGGAGTAGGTTTTTTTTTTTGTTTTGTTTTTAATAGGGGGACACTCCATCCCTCCAGCAGTTGTTGGGGGCGGGAGTTTGGTGCTGGAGTCTGATTTGGCGATGGGAACCACCAGGACAAGGCCTGGCAGTGCAAGAGGGGTCCCTGCGTGCTAGGGATCGTGTAGGCATGTACTCGGACATCTGTGCTATCTCCTCAGCTCCCTTGATTTTATTTTTTAAAGTAAACTGAAAATTAGTTTTACTATCTGTTTGCTTGGTCAGCTTTAGTATCACAGGCTGGAAGGCTTGTAAACAACAGTCACTTCCTACTTTGTTCTGCAGACTGGAAGCCCAAGATGAGAGTCACAGATAGAGAGGGACTACTTCCGGGTCACAGACTTTGTGTGTCTCCCTGGTGGAAGGGCAAGGGCTCGGTGGGCCTCTTCCATGCTTCTGGGAGAATTGACAGTTTTGTGTCTGCAGTTCGAGACCCCCTGCAGCATCTTACTGTACTGTGGTGTCATAGCTTTGGCCTTTGGCTGTGGAAGGTAGTGGAAATCGCATGTGAATGTGAGAACAAGGCAGGAGGCCTGTGGAAGATATTTGTTCACTTGGCTTAGAGGGGGACAGAGACAGGGAGACCTGGACAGTGGCAGTGGCAGGAGGGAGTTTTAGGCTGCTTCTTGCCTTTTCTGGGTTCCTAGGTAGAAAAAAGTTGAGCGAAGGTCTCCGTGTCACTCTGATTGCTGAATATCTCTTGGGCTGCAGTGGGTGTCAGGTGGGAGGGGCAGAATGCCCAAGAGGTAGCACACATCTTGTGCCTGGTGGGCCCCCTGTCACTGCGTTGCATCCCCTTCCCACACCAGCAATATAGGGTTTGCCCACTAAAGCAAGCAAAACAAAAAAAATAAAAACAAAGCCCAAACCTTGACCCCCCAATCGGTGTTTCTCAAGTTTGAGGGTGCCCCAGAGATAACTGGAATCCTGTTAAACATGGGCCATAATGCGACTATCCAGTAGGTGACACTGTTCGTTGGACAGTCACGGGAGAGACACCTGTCATAACTGGTTTATCTTGCTCACTCTCTGGTCCTGGAGACAACTTGGGTTGTTTCCATTTGTTTCTTATTGTCAGCTGTGGGAGAGAACCTTGTACACGGTGTCTGGTGTCTTAAACGTGGCAATCTCTGCCTGTAAGATAAATCTCATAAGTGACACTATGTGCTTCAAGGTCAGTGTACTGTCGTCCTAATAGGAATTGCCCAGTTGCAAGGACCAGGACCGTTCATGACCACACAACACACTGTGTGGGCATGAACCTGCTCCCTCAGCCCCACAGGATGGTTTTGTCAGGCGTTGCAGTTTTTTATCAGGCAAGGCTGAGCATCTCTTTAAAAAGTACAAGCGCCGTCTGCTTCTGTGAATCATCGGCTCCTGTCCTTTGCCTGTTTTTCTGTTGTGTTTTTTGAACTTTCTAGCCTCCAATTTCCAGCACTCTTTACTCATCGTCAAGATTAGCCTTTTGCTTATCATCAGAATTGTGAATATTTTCTCCACGATGGTCCTTTTTTCCTCTTGATGTTGCTTCTGGTGGTCTTTCTGTATCTGTCTCCTGGATTTAGATGTACTGTAAAAGATTTAAAATGATGTGAGGGGCCGGAGCGATGGTCCAGTGGGGAGGGCATTTGCCTTGCACGCGACCGACCTGGGTTCAATTCCCTGGCATCCCATATAGACCCCAAGCACCGCCAGGAGTAATTCCTGAGTGCAGAGCCAGGAGTAACCCCTGAGCATTGCTGGGTGTGACCCCAAAAGCAAAAAAATAAAATAGAATAAAATGTGAGAGCAGAGTTTCCCATAGGCAGAGACACCAGTGGGAAGTCAGTTTTATGATTCCAGTTTCACAGGGGTCAGAAAGAAATGCAGAGGAGACTGGGGGTAGGTGGTGGTGGGGAGAAGGGGGAGAATGAAGTAGCCTAGAGCAGAGTCATGCTTTCTAAGGAACGGTGACTTTACAAGCAGCCTGGGCCAGGTGGGGTCAGGTCGAGGCAAATGGGAGAAGCTGCCTACAGATGAGCCGGAAGGAAATGGGAAACAGAGCACTCCCTGTCAGTCACAGGAAACAAGGAGGATGCCATTAGAACACTACGCCTCAAAGGGGCAGCTGCCTGCCATGGCCATCGTCTCTTCACAGGTTCTTACTGATGATTTAGCTCTTTCTAAACTGGAGCTGGATGGAGAGGGGTGGGAAGGCCATTACTAAAAGCGCTGTCCTTCAAAGTCCCCAGGATTCCTATCAAGGGCAGCTGCACACTCCGCCTCAGCCCCCCCCCCCCCCTACTCAAAGACCCAACCCGGGAGAGGGGAGGTGTGAGATGATTGAGAATATTGAGGTGGTAGTCTACGGCCATACCACCCTGAACGCGCCCGATCTCGTCTGATCTCGGAGAATATTGAGGTGGGAAAGGGGCCAGGGTCATCTTAGGCTGGAGGTTGCAAATTGGTGACCCATGGTCGGAGTTGGCTGGCAGATGTGTTTTCTTTGGCCAGATTGGTATTGGCCCATTCAAGTGTTTTGTTTTGTTTTGTTTTGTTTTCATTTATAAGTGTTGGAAGTAGTCACCACATTTTCAAATTAGTCCATTTCATGTAATAAGCTCTCTTAGCTTGGAAAGTGTCTAGAATCAGACTCGTCTCTCCACTGCTCCCTTGGTCCTCCTGGGACACGTGCTCCTCCACTTTCCACAGTCTTCCAACATTGAGGCCACCTATAAGCCACCGGAGACCCCAGTTTTAGTTGTTTATCTTGGAGTAAGGTTAAAAGGAAAGGGGGCATTTCCTAAACATGTTCTCTCAAAAAGGGGGCATGAAAAAAGACCACTAGGGGATGGTGGGCAAAGAATTTTTCTCCGTTGCGTGCAGCAGACCTCCGTGGTGAAAGACTGCCTTCCGACTGTGTGACTTGCTCCATTATGTTCCCCACTTCTCGCAGTTTTGCTGCCAAGACTTGAGACCAGAGTCAGAGACCAGATTCAGAGTCCCTGAAGACCAGTGAAGGCTGTATAAGAGAGTCACAGTCCTGAGAGACCAATGCTTAGGTGTGAGAATGTCTTGTTTTGGGTTTTTGGATTTTTTCAGTTTGGGGGCCACACCCAGCTGTACTCAGGGCTTACTCTTAGCCCTGCATCCAAAGATCACTCCTGAAGGGTTCCAGGGTCTGTATGTGGAGAACATGCAGGGCAGATGCCCTACCCACTGTACTATCTCTGTGGCCCCAGTGAGGCTTTTTTTTTTTAAATCAGAATTTGGAACCATCCTAGGATTTGAAAAGAAAAACACAGAGCCATCAGTTTGCTTAAGTCTCTTGAGAGAAGGTAAAGCCCCCTTCCCCTCTCTGGGAAGCTGGAGAAACTTTCCCAGGCAAATCAAAGGTTAAATGGCAGTAGAGAAGGGGAACTAAGAAAGAAAGGAGGCGGGGGAGAAGTGTTTGCTCATCCTACACACTGCTTGTTAGGATGGGCAGAGGCCAAAGGCAGAGCTTGTTACCAAAGGGGCAGGGGACAGGGAGAGACCGGAAGTGTCTGTGTTGACCCTGAGGTGGTGTTTGGTGGCAGTCTGGGAGACCAGGGAAGTGTGTGACTTTCCTCTGCGAACCCTCTTTCCTCTCTGCCTGCTTGTCTTCTCTTGACTGCTCCCTAGGATCACGCGGGAGAACCCCCAGAGGAAGTATGAAACCATGAGGCAGGTCTGGAGAATATACCTGGGGTGTCAGAAGGAATGTCTGGGTGCAGCCCCTCCCCCACAGCCCCCTCGTTTGGAACCTGTGGCAGGTGTGTTTTCTCACTGGTAGGGAGTGTCTTCTTTTGGGGGACCGCACCCAGTGGGGCACAGGGCCTGCTTTTAACTCTGCTCAGGGATCACTCCTGGTGGGGTGCTGGGAATTGAATCCAGGTTGACAATGTGCAAAGCAAACACCTTACCATTGTGCTATCTCTCTGGCCCCAGGAAGAGTGATCTTTTTCTTTACTTGATCACTTGATATCCCGTTATTCATCAATTTGCTCGAGCGGGCGCCAGTAACATTTCCATTTGACCTATCACGTGCCAGTGTGGCCCAATGGCATCTGGTTGATTCAGGAATATGAAGAGCCTCAAACCGTTCCTTCAGGGTCTTGACAAGGAAGTCTGACCATCTTGTAGGTGGGTGGCCACGTGATCTTTTGGCGTCCCGTGGGATCCAGTCAATAATGGTTCTAGTCCAGCGGTCGTCTCCAAATCGCATTACATGTCCAGCCCATCTGATTTTTGATGCCTTGGCAAACCGAGACAGCGCCCCTTCCCTTACTCTGGAACAGCGACGGAGGTGGGAACTCCGATTCCTTCTCTCTCTTGAGTGAGGCGTGATATTCCAAGCATAGCTCTTTCTATTCATCTTTGGGAGACCCGAATAGCATTCTCATCCTGCTTTCGTAGGGGCCCAGGTCTCTGAGGCGTATGTTAATGCAGGGAGAATGGTGGAGTCGAAGAGATGTGCCCGGAGCTGGAGGTTCTTTGTCTTTTTAGCTATTTCTTCGATGTTTTTTGAAGGCATTCCATGCCGCTCTCTTCCTCCTGCGCAGCTCAGGTTTTAGGTCGTTCATCATGTTGACTTTTCGACCTAGGTACACATAACTGCTGCATTCAGAGATGTTTGATCCATTGAGAGTGAATAGGGCCTCTGGAACTAGTTCGTTTTTCATGAACGTAGTTTTGTTGAGATTCAACTGTAGACCTATCTTTCCAGCATCCGAGAGTGTGGAAAGAATGTGATCTTTTTCTAAGATCTTAAATCTTTCTGAGACCCATCAGAGATGGCTCTCCATTGCCCTGCAAGATAAGGGTCTTGCCACCACCTGTGCCCTCTGCGCCACCTGTGCCCCTCTGCGGCACTCTTACCCTGCAGCTTGGCTCAGTGTCTCAGCCCATGTGGGTCTTGCTGCCACCATGTGTGCCTCAGACCTGCCCTTTCCCTGTTGCTGCGCACATGGGCCCCATCCTGCCAGTGTCTACGAGAGCATCTCTAAACACAGCCTCTGCTCCTTGTCAGGTGCCCTCTGCCTGGGCTCTGTGTGTGTGTGTGTGTGTATGTATGTGTGGGTGTGCATGGTGTATGGGGGGGAGGGGTGTGTAGGATATAGTGCGTGCGATGCGTGTGTGTGTGTGTGTGTGTGTGTGTGTGTGTGTGTGTTGGGCTTGCTCGAGTCCATATTTTCCCGAATGTGTATTCTCACTTGCTTATCTCTTTGCTTGCTTTTTTTCTGGAGAAGCCCTAGATCTCTCTAGAACACTTACTTCCTCTCCGTCCCTCTTCTCACATCTAAAGCACATTTCGTCCGAGGAAAAAACTGTCTTGCTTTACTGTGTCACCTGCTTCTGAAATTCTTTTTGGCAAGAGAAAGGTGACAGGCCCAGAACACCTGTTTAAGACTGGCTTTCCTTCCCTGCAAAGAGCAATTCCTGGCTCAAGCCTGAGTCCATGGCTGCCAGAGAACTCCAGTGGCAGGACCAGCTCCTGTACCGTGCAGGACAAGTGGACTCCAGGTGTCTGCTGCCTTGCGGGGCTGGCGGGCGTGAGCATCCAGGCTGCCATTGTGTTTGGCCACTGAACACGCGTGCCGCTGGGCACAGCATAGAAAGGGAGAACCGTTTACATCAGGCCTTTGCACTGGATCCCTGGGTCATGGGCACGACTCATTGGCAGAAAAAGCATAGGGCAGGTGACCCTGAATAGATCTAAAGCTCGAGAATCCAAAATCTGAATGGTTATTTCACTGTTTCGGTGCTTTGCTCGTCTGGTCCAGGGCAAATTGTTTAGCCCAGCCGCGGTGCTCTTGGAGATGCAGCTCGCGTGTCTTCCGCTGTTTCATAGCTTGACACTAAGCTGCCATCTCAAGTCTCCTTTGATCTTCCCCAGTGAAGGAGGCAGGACAATGCGGGCCCAGCTTCACGGCAGCCCCTGGATGAGTCCTGTGCCCCTCCTCACCCTCCTCTGGCAGTGCCTCCTACCCTGGGGGCCCCTGGGTGAGTGGTCACTGCCTCCCTTGTTCTCTCTCCCTCCCTCTCTCCTACCTCACCCCCCGGCCCCACCCCTGCCCTCCTGGCCCTGTGGGCAGCTTCCTCACCATCTCCTCTGATCTCACACACCGGATTCCTCACTTTCCTGTCTATTTGGAGTCCCTGATGGCCCCTAGGTTGTCCTCAGGTCGAGAGGTCCCTCCCCTTTTGTGGTATCTAGGCCATTCAACACAGTAGCTGCATACACCTTCACCACTCCCTCCTGGACCAAGGCCCTGACTCCGGGATCCCCCTGCGCCTCCTGGCCTACTTACCACCCAGTGCTGCTCCCCTGACCTCCAAACCACCACCGTCACTGCAGTACGTCAGCCCTCTCCTGCCTCTGCTCTCCGGGCCTCCATCCATGGAGGAATGGCGTGTCCCTCAGCCTCCTTGCTGGCTCGCGCCCGCCCTGTGCCCAGGGCTTCTCAGCAGCAGAGCCTGGTGGAGTCAGGGGAGAGGAGGGAAAGGAATGTCCGTCTGATTATTTTTACACATGTGTGTGCTCACTGTCCGCACCCACTGTGTTTTCTCTCTGCTTCTCCACGGTAGTAGAAGCTGTGGACGGACTCTTGAGAGCTGCCTTGTGGTCCCATGGCCACCTAGAAACACATGGACCCCCCCAGCCCACTCCACCCCACCCCCAGGCGAGCACAGCATGAAGCCTCCGAGAGATGAGTCAGGTTGTGACTCAGGGCCTTGGCAGCCGGGTGGGGCTCGCAGCCACATCTGGAATTCGGCAGCCCCAAAGCAAGGAGGAAGCTGTTGAGCGGAGCCTACAGGACCCCTCCGGTCATCAGGGGTTCGGCTTCGTGCCCGTTCAATAATGCTCAGTGCCCTGCTGCCATTTACTGTGTGCTGGAGGGTGCTGGGGACCAGCTCACCGGGCACTCTTGTCTAGTCCTCATGGTGACCCAACAGGAGCTCCGAAGGCCACAGGAGAAGCCAACATTGCACTCTGAACCCACTGGATGCTGCGCCAGACACTTTGGCTCTGCTGAATTGCCTCGTCCCATAAGGCCCCTGGGCCACGGGCTGCAGCCATCTGCAGTTTGCAGATGAGGACACAGAGCAGAGCAGCTGGCTCAGAGGTGCTCTGTGTCGTGGAGGATGTCGTGAGAACTGTGACATGTGTGTTTGTTTTGCTCTGGGGGCCACACCTGGCAGTGCTCAGGGCTTGTTCCTGGCTCTACACTAAGGGATCACTCCTGGCGGTGCTCAGAGGATAATAATAGGGTGCTGGGAATTGAACCCTGATCAGCCACATGCACAACAAGTGTCTTAACTGCTGTACGATCACTCTGGCCCTGAACTCTGACTTTTGACTGCACTCAGAACCCACCCATGGGGCCTCCACAGTGTGGGACAGTGTCCGGCCCAGAGAGATGGCCCTCGAGAGGATGGTCATAAAGCAAGGGTGGAGGGAGGCTGGTGTCTCTGTACCGCTGTGCAGACTCTGGAATTCCATCCTCATGACCAAGAGGCTTCTGGACCCGTTGAGTGTCCCCGTCCTCCACTTCCCAAGGGCCAAGTCCAGAGGTTGGGTCAGCTCTCCAACAAGCAGCTTTCTTTGAAGCCAAGGCCTTCTACCCACAGGAAGCATTTGATGATTGTGTGATGTCCCTGGGGTCCTAAGCTCCGGGTCCTGGCGCATCCCTTGCCCCAAGGTGGTGATGTGGCTCTGTTTGTCTTTGCAGACAGTGAGGCCGTGCACTACCACTATGGGCCCAAGGACCTGGTCACCATCTTGTTCTACATCTTCATCACCATCATCCTGCACGCAGTGGTGCAGGAGTACATTCTAGATGTAAGTGGCCTAGCCGGGAGCTCTCCTTGGGGGAGCCGCTGCTGCTCGAACCTGTTCACTGCCCTTATTCACTTCCCTTAGTCTTGTCTTCCCCTCGCAAAGCTTCAGTCTCTGGGGCTGCTGACAGCCTTCTTCGGGGGTGGGGTGAGGGGCAGCAATAGTTCTTTGTGGGGAAGAGCATGACCTGAGATGTGGCCAGGCCACCCTGCCCCGGGTTCTACATCCTCCTCCAGGGGCTTGTCCCAACCACAGGTGTCCGTCCCCTCCCACCCTCACCCCTGTAGCTCGGGCTCCACCAGCTCTTCCGACTTCAGCCTTTCGCAGGGAGAAGACACGACTTGAAACTTGCCTATTGCCCATACACACAGAGGTGGGATTCTTTTTTTTTCCTTTTTAGAAAATCAGCAAACGACTTCATCTCTCCAAGGTCAAACACAGCAAGTTCAACGAATCTGGACAGCTGCTTGTCTTTCATCTCAGCTCGGTGATATGGTGCTTCTACGTGGTGGTGACGGTGAGTGACCCACAAGATGGAGCGGGGTTGCAGCACTTCTTGAGTCGTTGGCGACGTTCGCAGCCGAGGACTTAGCAGGCAAGAACCAGAGCAGGCGCACAGGAGAGTTCGCGCAGTTTCTTTCTTTCTTTTTTTTTTTTTGTATGTGTTTTTTTTTAAACATTTTATTATACCACCGTGAGATATACAATTACAATCTTGTTCATGTTTGGAGGTTTCGGTCACATAGTGTTCCAGCACCCCGCCCTCCACCAGTGCCCATTTCCTACCACCAATGTCCCCAATTCCCTCCCTCTCCCATAGCCTGCCTAAATGGCAGGTTCTTTATCTCTTTCTCTCTCCCTCTCTCTCTTTTCCTTTTCTTACACATTGTGGGTTGCACTACATACACTTAGAAGCCATCATGTGCATTTTTTTGCCTGCATTTAATGCTCAGTTCTATGTTGGTATCAGCCCTTTTGACATTTATTCACACATGTTCCCTTCTCTGTCTTTTTTTTGTTTGTTTTAAAAATGTTTATTTATTTATTTTTTAAATATTTTATACCACCGTGAGATTATTATTAATCTCACGGTGGTATAATAAAATATTTAATAAATAAATAAATAAATAAATAAATAAACATTTTTTATTTCTACACCCAGGGCTCAGCCCCGTGGGCCTGGATGGTTGATGGTCTGACATAGAAAAAGACTGGGGGCTGGAGCGATAGCAAAGTGGGTAGGGTGTTGGTCTTGCACTCGGCTGATCCGGGTTTGATCCCGGCATCCCATATGGTCGCCCAAGCACCGCCAGGAATAATTCCTGAGCGAAGAGCCAAGAGTAACCCCTGAGTGTTGCTAGTGTGACCCATAAAATGCAAAAACAAAACAAAACAAAAAAAGACTGGGCCCCCTGGGATGAACCCAGAGCCATGGCAGAGCCTGGCAAGCTACCGTGGTGTATTTGGTATGCCAAAAACAGTAACAATAATGGACCTCATTCCCAACGAATGGAGACACTACTGGCGCCTGCTCGAGCAAATCGATGATCACCGGGAAGACAAGTGATACAAGTGATACTTTTATTGTGGGCAGAATGGGCATTAGGGCCACTTTCCTGCAGGACACTGCCTTGCTGAGGATGGCATGATGTTATTGCTCTTCACTGGTGTGAACTTTGTGTCATAAAGTGCATTCTTTGTTCAAACGTGTTTGCATGAACAAATTTAGAGTTATGTGGTACAGTAAGATTATTTTAACATTATTTCTAGGCATTGTTTCCAAAGAAACCATCTAAAAGCACAGGAAAAAATTCTTCTACTCTTTCCAGTTTTCCAACTTTACGGATAGAATAACCTCTATTAGATTATTACGAAGCCACAGAAATGATTGTGAAGAGTTACTAAGTGATACTGTTCATTTAAAAAGACATCTTCATGGCAATTTTTTCATGTGACTTCACAGTTTGGTTTGGGACCACGCCAGGCTTAGTGCTCAGGGCTTGCTCCTGTGACTGTTAGTCTTAAAAGATACGCATGGTAGATTTTGTTTAGTTTTAGAACTAGTTACTATTTTATTAATTATGTTATTTATTTTCCTTTTTCGTTGTTAAGACTCTTGCTCATTTTGCTCAGTCTTTTATAAATATTATTGGATCTTTTCCTCCTCCAGACAAGTGACCACCGTGAGATAAACAATTAGAACGTTGTTCACATTTGGAGGTTTCGGTCACACAGTGTTCCAGCACCCCACCCTCCACCAGTGCCCATCTCCCACCACCCATGTCCCCAATTCCCTCCCCCTCCCACGGCCTGCCTAAATGGCAGGTTCTTTATCTCCTCTCTCTCCCTCTCTTCCTTCTCCCACACATTGTGGGTCGCACTACATACACTTAGAAGCCAGCATTTGCATTTTTTTTGCCTGTATTTAATGCTCAGTTCTATGTTGGTATCAGACCTTTTGACATTTATTCACACATGTTCCCTTCTCTGTCTTACCTAACCTCTGACTCCTACACGCTTGTGGTAATTTCCACTTTTGGTAAGACCACCTGATATATTTATGTCATGCAAATAAATGCAGTCATTCTATGTCTCTCTCTCTTTCCTTCTGACTAATTTCACTCAACATGATCCTTTCCATGTCCATCCATTTATAGGCAAATTTCATAACTTCATTTTTCCTAACAGCTGCATAGTATTCCATTGTGTAGATGTACCACAGTTTCTTTATCCAGTCATCAGTTCTCGGGCATACTGGTTGTTTCCAGATTCTGGCTATTGTGAATAGTGCTGCTATGAAAATAAAAGTGCGGATGGTGTATCCGCTGTGTGTTTTTGGCTTTCCAGGGTATATTCCCAGGAGTGGTATGGCTGGGTCAAAAGGGAGCTCAATTTCTAGACTTTGGAGGAATATCCATATTGTTTTCCAGAAAGGTTGTACAAGTCGACATTCCCACCAACAATGTATGACGAGTCCCCTTTTCCCCGCATCCACGCCAGCACTTGTTGCTTTTATCCTTTTGGACATGGGCCATTCTCTGTGGTGTGAGGTGATATCTCATTGTTGTTTTGATTTGCATCTCTCTGATGATTAGTGATGATGAGCATTTTTTCATGTGCCTTTTGGCCATTCGAATTTCTTCCTTGTCAAAGTTTCTGTTCATCTCTTCTCCCCATTTTTTAATGGGGTTGGCTGTTTTCTTCTTATATAGCTGTACCAGTGCCTGATATATCCTGGATATTAACCCCTTATCAGATGGGTATTGGGAGTTCACGCAGTTTTTTAAACTTGCTCTCGTCCTCACCCCATTGTGGGCAGAGAGAGGACCAGGGATGTTGGGAGCCACTTTATGGAGTGGAGTAAGTGTGCGGAACTGTTGCGGGGCGCTTCTGCGGCAGTGATGCCATCCGCAGGGCACTGAGTGTTGTACTCTACAGGTGCTGTCCAGAGGGGTCATTTGTGTCCCATCCGGTCCCCAGGTCAGGAATTGTGGACATCCAGGCGCTGTGTCACCGTGTGCCCTGGGTACCTCTGAATCACGGGGCAGGGCTTGGACTTGGGTTCTCAAGTCTTGGCGCATTTCCTTGCACCCCCGTGGCCACTTGAGCAAGGCCAGTGCCCACTGCCCCCAGGCACCTCCGGAGAGTCATCTGTGCCATCCTGTGAGTGTCTGGGGAGCATGATTCTTCACCTCCTTGGCCACACAATCAGACTCTTTTGTTTCTAGCTGCCTCTAATAGAGCAGAATTCCTTCCTACCAAGGAATGTGGGACAGTATTCCGGGTGGTGGGGGTGGAGGTAGTGGGAGGTGGGATTGACTGTAACAAGATCTGACTTGTAGTGCTACTAGGAAGTGTCTAATTAGCCGCCCCAGGGCCCCCTTCCTTCCCTGCAGCCCCCTTTCCCTCAGCACACCGGGGGCATATGGGCACTGTTACCTAGTCTCTTGCTCAACAATCGTTATGTGAGGAATCTGGACCCAGAGCTTGGAAAACCCAGGAACTCTGATGCACGTGTGTGTGTGCGTGTGCTGTGTGTGTGTGCGCACGCATACATGTGTATGTGTGGCCCTGGACCCAACCTCTTTTTCTCTCTCTCTCTCTCTCTCTCTCTCTCTCTCTCTCTCTCTCTCTCTCTCTCTCTCTCTCTCTCTCTCTCTCTCTCTCTCCTTTTGGGCATCATGGTTTACAGTATAGGTACTGAAAGGTTATCATGCTAATCCTGTAACCTACTTTCATCACTCAGTTTTGTCCAGATTGATCATTTCCAGCTATCACTGTCATAGTGGACTTCTTTGTCCTAACTACCCTCCCCAGCCACTTGTGGCTAGCTTCCAACCATGGACCAGGCCCCTGTTTCGACAGTCTGAGTCACTTAACCCTTTCTGGCCCCCAGACGTTCCACCTTGCCAGGACACATAGGGCAGCTTTCTGCACAGCAGCCTTGTGACTCCATGCAGGAAGGACAGCCCTTCCTGCATGGAGCTGCCCACTCAGCTGTTCTGCCCTGGGCTCTCCTTCAGGCCCGCAGAGCATGATGCTAATGGCTTTGGGAGCATGTAGTCCTTTCCCCTGAGCTAGCTGAAACTGCAGCTGTTTTAAAAGGCAGAACCAGTGAGTTCCCCAGTCAACGTCCTCAACAGAAAACAGAGACAGAGGGGACCCTGAAGAGCTCCACTGACAGCCCCCTTCCCCAGCATCCTTGCCTACACCTGCTCAGTCTGTTAGCTGGTCGTTTTTTAATTCGGGGCCACACTTGGTGGTGCTCAGGACTTACTCCTGGCTCTGCATTCAGAGATCTTACTCCAGGCCGACTCGAGAACCATCTGGGGTGTGGGGATCGAACCGGGTTGGCCCTGTTCCTGGCAAGACAAGCACGCCACCAACTGTACTTTCTCTCTGGCCCTGACTCAGCGTTTTAAACAAGTCCCATTTTACTGAGGGGAGAGCAGAAAGGACCAGTGCACATGCTTGGCCCAGATTCAGCCCCAGGTACCACATGGTCCCCGCCAGCACTGCTGGGAGTGACTCCTCACACCAAGCCCAATGCAGGCCCCAAACCAGTGCCGGGTGAGGCCCCAGCCCTCCTGCAGACGCATGCCCAGCTTCTCCCTCTCTCTGTCCTGCCAGTCCTGAAAGCCGTCGTGGCATGAGTGTTTCTAGGACCCTCCCAGATGATCCCTTTCGGTGACTGTGCTAAAATAAAAAGTTTAGAAAGGATAGTAAAGATGGACATGAGGGCCAGAGAGAGGAGACTAAGTGGGTTGCGCACATGTGCTTCCCCACGGGGGATCCTGTTTGGATCCCCGGCACCACCTGGGAACATCCGGGAGATCCCCAAGCACTGCGGCTGTGGTCCCCCTGCAGTGCCTCACACAGTGTCCTGCCGCCCAAAATGGCCAGCTGTAGTGCAGTATTTGATTCCAGCTTGTGTCTGCAGTTGTCTGTCCAGGCCCGAGTGATAGCTGTGTGGCCTGACCAGTCACTGGTTTTATCAGGTGTCGGCCGCTGCCTTTTCCTCTACCCCTGAACTCCCACTCACCGTCCGGAAAATAAAAGCACACTCACAGGACACTGGGGAAAACCTGTCTGACTTCCTGGTCACGTCTCCCTTCACCCACGGGACACTCTGGGGAATGCCTGCCTAACTTCCTGGCCACGTCTCTCCCTTTATGTGTTTTCTTTGGTGTGGGTTGGGGTGGGGAACCGGGGGCCACACCCGGTCATACTATATGGGTATGAGGGTTGGGTGTTTGGACCCGGTGATGCGCTGCTGGGGGCCGAGCTCAGGGCCTAGGACACAGGGGCCTGGGCTCCTACCCATCATGCCTTTAACCGTGGCCCCTCACTTCATGCTTTAAAACATGAAGTCCAGAGCCTAGGCAGACCATAGCTGATAGAATGAGTCTCCCCGGGCTTTGTCAGAACTGATTTCTCCCGGCATCCCCTGGCTGGGAGCAGTTTTACTACATGGCCAGGATGAGGGGTGTCCCTGCACCGAGGTGGTCACTGGCCTCTCCCTGACAGGAGATGCATGAGTAGGAAGGAGATAGGTGGGACGTTGCTCGCTGCTGGGCACACAGGAGCTCCACAGACCAGGAGAGGACAAAGGGCTTCCAAAGCCTGGACCCCGTGGGAGTGGGGATCCTCAGGGTGGTGGCACAGTGGCCTGCTCCTCCCCCCCCCTCCCTTTCCAGGATCCGGGACTGAGCTCTGGCAGCTGCTGGCCAGGGGTCTAGAAAAGGCAGTTGTGGGAGCCGGAGCTGAGTCATTTTCCTGCCAGCCACCTGCACAGTCCCCATGGTGGCTTTGTGGGGTGGGGTGGGGCACTGCAGAGATCTGAGCTCCTGGAATGGGGATGGAATGGGGGCCAGACTGGGAGAGGCCTGTGTAAAATCACAGGTTAATGGGCTTGTCTCTGGCCCCCAGGACCCCCTGCTTGCTTCCCTTGGCCAGCCTCCGCCTCCTCTTTTTTCTTTTACTTTGTGGGTCACACCCAGCGATGCTCAGGGGGTTACTCCTGGCAGTGCCTGAGGGATCTATGGGATGCCGGGAATGGAACGTGGGTCAGCCACATGCAAGGCAAATGCCCTACCCACTGGACTATCACTTCTGCCCCTTCTTTTCTTCTTTGTTTTGTTAGAAATGTCTCACTTCAGTCCCAGAAGAACTTCCACCATCCTCGGTAAACATGTGGCTGCTGCCTCGGGGGTCCGGGAGGATGTCCTTACCTCTGGATTTTTCTGGAACGAGACGGAGGAAACAAATACATGCTGAGTACCAGGCCTGGCACTGTGTAGGAAGTTGGGGTCCTCACATCTGCGTCTGGGGCTGTGTGTGATTGAAGAGGAGGATTGGGGGGTGAGACCTCCAAACCTTAGGTTCTGTCCATAACTACCTGGTGGCCAGGACAGGTCAGGCCTACCCGAGGTTGGTGTGAGGGTGCCCTAGTGGCTGTCCGCACAGGGAACACAGTGTCCACAGTGTCTCAGGATAGGGTGAAGATAGATGGTCCACATGTGCACATTTGGCTGTGAAGTCTGTAGACCAGAGGCTCCAAAAATTCCTTTGTCCTTGTTCTACCTTCCCACTGCCTTTTTTGTTTTTTTTTTCTTGCATTTTGGGTCACATCCAGCAATGCTCAAGGGTTACTCCCGGCTCTACACTCAGGAGTTACTCCTGGCATTGCTCGGAGGATATTATGGGATGCCGGGATTGAACCCAGGTTGGTTGCATGCAAGGCAAACAGCCTACCCACTATACTGTCGCTCTGGTCCCCCAACCCAGAGAATAGGGTCATAGTGCTTCCCACCTCCAGAAATCCATCTCCTTTTTTTTTTGTCATACACAGTGATGCTCAGGGGTTGCTTCTGGCTCTGCACTCTGGAATCACTATTGGCAATGCTTAGGGGACCATATGGAATGCTGGGGATCAAACCTGAATCGGCAGCATGAAAGGCAAATGCCCCACATGCTATATTATTGCTCTGACCTCAAATCCACCTTTTAAGTGACTAAGTGCCCCAGTTTCACCTGAGGTTTCTCTGTGCCCTCCCCCCAATCAATCTGCAACCCCGGTGGGTGGTTACTCACTTTGGGAAACACCGAGATGGTGAACCCAGAGCACAGCACCCCCCAAGGTGCCGGCCTCCCTTTTCTCACCACAGCCAGCAACGCCACTTTAGAGATTTGCTGACTGACCACAGGCGGCTGGCATGGGCACAGCCACCACACCCTGACTCTAGCTGTGCTGCCGAAGGCCCATTTCAGGAAACCTTTCTTGAGTTTCTTCATTTCCCATACTAATCTCACACTAACCTTGGCCTTCTCTGAGGGGCAAACAGGAGCTTCTTTTCACTCCCAAGAGAGAACTTGCGGCATTATTCATTCCTTCACCTGGCGTGTTCTCTTTGAACAGGACAGTGTGGGCCGACTCTTATTTGCATGAGGTTATTTCCCTCTGGGGTTTTAATACCTTGGTTTGTCAGCTTTAATCTTCACCAAGGTTCTCTATGCGAGAATCTCACACAGCCTTAAGCACAGGTCCTCGGGCGTCACTGGCCATGACACTTCTTTAAGTAAGTGTTAAGAATGCCTTTATTGAGAATCTAATATGTCTAGGCTTGGAGCTCACTGATTTTTAGTTTATTTTTGAGGGACACAGCTGGCAGTGCACAGGGGTCGCTCCTGGGTCGGTGCTTGAGGGCTGTTCGGATAGTGCTCAGGGGACCCTACAGTGCATGGGGTCCATGCTGAGACCCTCACAGAGCAGAGCACATGCTTCAGCCCTTCTGACTGTTTCCTTGCCCTGTGCTCAACATTGTTGGTGAGTCTCGTTGCCCCTGAGGTGGCCTTGGGAAACACCTATTCCATTTCCAAAACAACATTACTGCTCCCTATAACCCCATCTTTATTTGTTTGGCCCCAACTTCCTTTTAGACACACCCTCCTGCGTGAGGCGAGCTTGGAGAGTACGAGTTGGTCGAGCACTAGATGAGCATATCTGAGGGGGCCACACAGAGCCTGAGGACTTGTCTATCCCGACCCTCCCGGCTTGACTTGAGTCCAGAACAACGAGCGGGTGGACCCACAGTCCCAGGAGTGTGTAGTGCTGCAAGTTTCATTGCTGTGGTCACAGATCCTGACACATCTGTAGGAACAGGAATACTCAGTGACTTATTCAGTTGTGTTGGTAATTAGCCCAGGCCCTGGAAATGCTGTTTTCTCAGCTTCGTGGTTCCTGGACCGCATGACCAGTTTGGTTCCAAGTCCAGGCTCACACTTGCTAGGGATGAGATTATTTCAGCCTGGGCCCACATATGTATTTTGTGAACTTTGGCCCTTCGAGAGTCTTGAGGATGAGCGTCTCATCCTCAGCTCTCAGGTTCCTCTCCCAAAGCACCTGCAGGTGCCTGCCCCGGCCCTCCAGCCCCCCCATCTGAGAGCGGTTCTCTTTCCTCGGGAGCTCATAGCACTCCACACATCCCGCCCCCAGCTGAGAGCAGTTCTCTCTCCTCAAGAGCTCAGCTTTGCGTTTCAGCATCTCTGTGGTTCCTGCAGCAGCTGTGCTGTGTGACTGGAGGAGGAGGTGCCCTCCCCAGCTCTAGAAAGAGCCCACTGTGCCCTGTGAGATGAGGCGTGAGGGTCACAGAGGGGCAGTGGGGGTGCCCAGCATGCAGCCCCGACCGAGGCCCTGTGAGAAGGGGGCTGGTGGGCTTGTGCCATTCTCTGCATTCACATCCATGCAAAACGCCAGAGTAGGAATTTCGTTTTCTTGTTGAACGGTGATCCAGGAGTCCATTTGCTTATTCACTCTACAAGCATTTCCTGAGTGCCTCTTGCCAGTCAAAGTCTGAGAAGCGGTTTTGTAGATGTGTACACTGGCTGCTCACAGGAACCCGGGGGCTGGGGGAGACTTGGGAGTGGGGGGTGGAGGGTATTTGTGTCCTTGGGGACACTCCCTCACGCAATGGCTGTGGCTGGTGAACACCAGGCCCACACGCCAGGCTCTGTCCAAGCTTCTCTGAGCTTCCAGCCAGCTCCTGCCTCTCACACAGTCAAGACTGTGGAACATGGGTGCTGACTCAGAGGCCTGGCTTGCACACGGCCTGTGTCTCCTTCCTTCTGGCAGCTGGAGCTGAGCTGGAGCCCGGGGGTGGCCCTGAACTCCCGCCCCTCCCCCGGACTTGGGCCATGGGTCTCAGTGCCTCTCTCTTCCTCCTCACCCACTGCAGGAAGGATATTTGACCAACCCTAGGAGCCTCTGGGAAGACTACCCGCGCGTGTACCTCCCGTAAGTATCCTCTGGACAGTGCTCCTGGGCACTCGTCCCTGAGTGGGGCTGGCTGGCATGAGACGTCCATCACCCTGAAGTGCTCTGGGCACAGTAGCCAGACAGTAGAGCATCCACACGGGTGCTGTGTCTGCCCCTAGTCACTGAACACTCCCAGGGAGACGGTCCCTCTGGAGAGTCAGGCTGCTGTCACAGACTGGCAGGGACCATGGGGCTCACACACAACAGCCATCTCATGCTTGCTTACACTTTCCGAGACATGTAGGTTTCAGAAGCTGCTAAGGAAGAGCCTACTTCTTGGTCCGCTGACGGCCTCCTTCTGGCTGGGTCCTCCTGGCCAAGGACCAGGAGTCTCTTACTAGCACATGGGTCCAATATAGGGCTCTCTGCTGCCCTCAGAAAATCAGTTCCCCGGACCCCCTCCCAAAAGACCATCAGCTGGGGTTCCAGACATCCAAATGTTATTTTTAGCTTGTCATGGGGGTCCCGGGCCGTGCCAGCAAGTGATCAGGGTCCATGCAGCACTGGGCATGCTGTGAGGAGTCAGGGATCAAACCCAGAGCCTCACACGTGCAAAGCATCTGCTCTGTCTCTTGAGCCGCACCCCAGGCTACCGTCTATGCAGTGGAGGTGACACCAGTGTGTGTGTGTGTGTGTGTGTGTGTGTGTGTGTGTGTGAGTGTGTGTGAGAGAGACAGGCCCTGTGAGGTGGACCTAGGCTCTATGAATGAGCCTTGTACCTTCTTGGGGTTCCCTGGGGGCTTTCAGAGCACAGCTCACGTAGTGGCTGTGGCTGGTGATCACTAGGTCCACACACAGGCTGCCCGGGCCGGTCTTGCTGTGGGAAACAGTAGTGGGTTCCTGGAGGCCATTGCTGTGCCTTTCCCGCCCCCCTCGGAGCAGCAGCATGAAACCCTGAGACCCCACCTTTGGTGTTCAGCCTCCTGAGCCACCCCCATCCACTGCCTTTGGCACTGCTCCAGTGCCTGCGTTCTCTCCTCTCTCTCCTCCCTCTCCCTTTCTCCCTCTTTCTTCTCTTTTTCACTCTCTCATTTCCCTCCTTTTTTCCTCTTTCTTCCTCTCTCCTCTTTCCTCTCCCCTTCCTCCCCCCTTCATCTCTCCCTCTCTCCCTCTCCCTCCCCAGGGGAGTGTATGTGTCCATGGACACGGTCAGGGTCTATGGCACCGGCTCCCCCATGTGTGTGACAGGCCCTTGTCTCCAGCTTCCAGGTGAAGTTCTTCTACCTGTGCCAGCTCGCCTACTGGCTGCATGCGCCTCCCGAGCTCTACTTCCAGAAGGTACGGAAGGTGAGTGCTCGCTTGCTTGCCCTCCAGGACTCCCCGCCTACTGCTGACCCCTCAGTGCTGGCATGTGGTGGGCTCGTGCAGAGTAGAGAGCTCAGGTGAGGAGAGGGGTGTGAGGGAGAAGTGTCCCCGCCCCCACCCCCGCCATAACCACTGACCTCTGCCCACACCGGATATGTGGCTTCCAGAGAAACTGTTCCTTTCCTGGATTGCATAGGGCAAGATCTTCGTCTTCCCAGAGCCCTGTTCCCCACTTCTGGTCTCTTCTCTCAGCCCCATCTTGCCCTTAGGCCCAGGGGACCACCCTCAGGTTTCTGGGCCGTTTCTAGGTTCAGTCAGCCTGGCCTGCACCCCCTTCCGTCATGCATCTTGTCCAGTGAGGCTGTCACAGACCCCGGCCCGCTGCTCTGTTTGCAGGAGGAGGTTCCCCGCCAGCTGCAGTACATCTGCCTGTACCTGGCCCACATCGCGGAGCATACCTCTTAAAGTGAGTGGACTCCGGCCTGCGAACTGCCACTGTGGGTCCTGCCACCCACAGTCTTCACCCGGTGCTTCTGCGTGCCTGGACCAGCGGGAGGCCTGGGAATAGAGGGGTGGCTGATAAAGGTGCCCTTTCCCTCATGGGCTCGTCCCAGCCTCAGGGGGAGCCAGAAACCCCAGGAGTACTGGTGAGAGGTTGGGGGGGGGCAGGAGCTGCTTCTGCTTGCTTCTGCTGCTTCCTGGGTTCCCTCCTCTGGGGCTGGTTGGGAAGGGAGAGTGGTTGGCCGCTTGCTGGTGGAGATGCCAGATGGCGGCACCAACTCTGCGCCTCAGGACTTTTCTGGAGCGTTAGTTCATGCAGTCAGGAGTATCTTGCAGTTCCTTGGGGCGGAATGGGCAAGGGACGAGGTTCTGCCTGGAGAACCTCCCCCCCCAGTTCCCAGAAACCCACAGTAGCCATCCTGTGAGGACTGTCCACCAGGGCCTCAGGCATGTCCTGTGAGGATTGTCCACCGGGATCTCAGGCACGTCCTGTGAAGAGACTCCACCAGAGTCTCAGGCATGTCCTATGAGGACTGTCCACCAGGGTCTCAGGCACATCCTATGAGGATTGTCCACCAGGGCCTCAGGCATGTCCTATGAGGACTGTCCACCGGGGTCTCAGGCACGTCCTGTGAAGACTCTCCACCAGAGTCTCAGGCACGTCCTGTGAGGATTGTCCACCAGGGCCTCAGGCATGTCCTGTGAGGATTGTCCACTGGGGTCTCAGGCACGTCCTGTGAGGACTGTCCACCGGGCCTCAGACATGTCCCGTGAGGACTGCCCACCGGGTCTCAGACATGTCCTGTGAGGACTGCCCACCGGGTCTCAGACATGTCCTGTGAGGACTGCCCACCGACCTCAGGCATGGAGCAGCGGCTCTGGCTGATGGTGTTGGCTCTATTCACGTGTCCCGTGCAGAATGCCTCATTGAGGGGGGCATTGCTCTGAACCGCCCCTTGCAGTCCATACTGTAGACTTTCTGCTTCTTGACATTCTTCAGTTCCTGCTGACACCCATCCCTCTACCCCCCGCCCTCAACTCCCAGAGGTGTGGGCAACCTTTGAGCCATTTTCTCCCTCTCTGACAGTCAGACCGCATGTGAGCCTGTGAATATTTTTGTTTGGGGGGCCACACCCAGAGGTGCTCAGTCCCTGGCTCTGCATTCAGGGATCACTCCTGGTGGAGCTCCAGGGTGTAGGCATGTAGGATGCCGGGGGATCAAACCCGGGTCAGCCGAGTGCAGAGCAAATGCCCTCCCCACTTGTACTATGGCTCCCAAGCCTGTAAATTCCTGCTTGGACGGAGATAGGAGCGGATTCCCCGCGTCCTGACCGCCTGCTCCCCATACGGCTTCCTTTGAGGGGCCCCTCTCAAAGGACCTCGCCCTCCCTGTGTTCTTTTGGGGGCTCCAGGACTAGTGAGTGTGGGGGAATGACGAGAGCTAGCTTTGCTGGAGTTCCCAAAAGGAACCGACCTTCTCATGCAGGTAGTTGAGGGGACTTGGTTCTGAGGTATTTGGTCTTACCATGTGCATGCAGGAGAGCCTCTCGCGGGCCTTCAGGAGCTGTAGCAGAGACAGGCTCTGCCCTCCGGGGCCTTTCTTCTGGTGTAACAGCCCCACAGTATGGAGCTGAGGAAACCAAAGCAGGGAGAGCTGTGGAGCAGTGGTGGTGCCTTAGGGGAGGTGAGGGAGCTCTGAGGTGTGACCAGGTCTGAGGCAGAAGAACAAGAGCATGTTTGGCTAGCTGAGCAGCAGATGCAAAAGCCCTGAGGCCAGCTGGTCCTGGAGCCCAGGGGTGGTCAGAGACCAGAACAGGTTTGCGGTAGATCTTGGCAGAATCAGGTCACGCTCACTAGTACGAGTGAAGAGTAGGTGGTTTCCCTTCCTTAATCTGGCCTTCTTGGGCACTGACGGCCATGCCAATGAGCTGTGTGGCTTCCATCTCTGGTGTTGTGTTGCCATGTTCCTCCTCAGCGCTGCCAGGGAGCTCACCAGAACTATCAGAGTCCTGCACCTTGTCAGGATCCCTGATCTTTTGTCTTGCCGTGTCTGAACAGTGCCATCCACCAGCGGCAGGGGTGCTTTTAGGCCTTGCACCAGGCAGGTGGCCCTCTGAGTGGGGTCCCCAGTTTCGGACGCCTGGGGTGACCACTGCTGCACTGCAGACCAGGATGCTGTCAGTGGCGGAGATGTCCTTGTACTTCTCTGCACAGAGCAGGGGGCGGGGCGTCAGGTGACTGGTGCCAAGTATTTCCTCAAGCTCACCCAGGCAACAAGGGAGACAAGCCAGCCCGGGAGCATCAGGAAGTTCCACTTGAGGCTGTTTGATTTTATGATTGTTCGGGGAGGGAGCCACACTGCAGCACTGCTGGTGATCGAGGGAACCATGTGGTGTCAGGGATGGAACCCTGGGCTCCCTCATGCACAGCCTATCAGGAAAGATGCCTAAAGGTGGGACAGTGCCGCTGAGCCCGGGAGGCGGGCTGTGAGCGGTGGAGCAGACCAGCAGCAGTGCTGTCCGTGCTTCCCGGAGACACTGAGGCTCGCCTGCTTCCTGCTTCTCGGCAGCCTCAGCCGCCTGGGCCTCATCCTGCTGCTGCTGCAGTACTCCACCGAGTTCCTTTTCCACACGGCCCGGCTCTTCTACTTCGCAGATGAGAACAATGAGAAGCTGTAAGTGGCATGGTGCCGCTGGGGTAGCCCGTCGGGGAGGTGGGAACGGCTGGGCCCCTGTAAGTGGCACAGTGCCACTGGAGCAGAGCCCGTCGGGCAGGTGGGAATGGCCGAGCTCCGTAAGTGGCACAGTGCTGCTTGGGGTGCCTGTTGGGCAAGTGGGAATGGCCGAGCCCCCGCACCCCAGGCTGTTTCTTCCTGGAGCATCTTGTTCCAGATGCCCCGCCCTCACCCACCTCCTGGCTGCCCTCTGCCCATATGGGGCGGCTTCTGGAGAAGTGGGTATGGGTTCCTTCAAGAGACCCTAAAGACCCACGTCCTTGTCCGCCCCACGAGCAGGTTCAGTGCCTGGGCTGCTGTGTTTGGGGTCACTCGCCTCTTCATCCTCACACTCGCTGTGCTAGCCATCGGCTTCGGACTGGCACGCATGGAAAACCAGGCCTTTGACCCCGAGAAAGGGAATTTCAACACCTTGCTGTGCAGGTGAGTTTGGGCAGAAGCGCAAGCGACTCAGTCGGGAGCAGCCAACCCCAGCCCCGCACACAGCAGAACTGTGCTGGGAGTCGCGATGTCACCTCTCAGATCTGTCGAGCCCAGGGCCGAGGGCAGACCGCTCCTTGCACCCGGCCTCTCTGGGGCTACGTGCTCCACAGCTGCCCAGGCAGCTGCCATTCTGGCAGTCACAGAGGCCTGTCCAGGCATCTGTCCAGGGTCTCCCCAGCTTTTTTCTGGAATTGTTTTGGCGTCCATGTGGACCACTCTTAGGCTGGGACTGACCAGTGGGCCTCAGACACTCCAGCCCAGACTTGTCCGGTTCTTCAGTGATGAGCCTGCCAGGAAGCCATTCATGTAGAAGCATCCCCACGGCCTCATCAGTAGATCTTCCAGCACAGATAATGGCTCCCTGTGGGAGCCACCGTCCCAGCCCCGCCAGTCGGGGTCAGGGGTGTGTCCCCAGCCTATCTGTCATGACCTGCTGTGGATCAGCCCTGTTCTCTCCTCCACAGGCTCTGCATGCTGCTGCTGGTGTGCGCCGCCCAGGCCTGGCTCATGTGGCGCTTCATCCACTCACAGCTGCGGCACTGGCGCAGTACTGGCACGAGCAGAGCGCCAAGCGGAGAGTGCCCGTCGCCCCAGACTCCCTGCCAGACTCCTCAAGAGGGAATCAGGTGCGTGCCAGGCCGTGGGGTGCTATCACTCCCTCACCGCTCCAACTCCTCAGGCTCTACCCAACGTGCCCTGCCGTTCCTCAGCCTGACTCCCCTGGGGCTTTGGGGTGTGCAGCTCCCGCTACGGCCTGCCCAGCACGTGGCTGGGTGTGGGCCAGCATAATAACCAGGGGAGGCACACCCTTGGCCATGCCAAAGAAGGGCAGCGATGGGGTGGGGAGCTCTGGCCGGCAGTGTGGCCTCCGGGTGGCTGCTGGGCCTCAGCCGAGTTCTGCCTGGGCTCAGGGCCCCGTCCTCACCTGCCCTCTGGCTCTGTGTTCCAGCTTTTCAGCGCCGCCTGCTTCAGGAGCAAGTCAGGGTAGCCCACGGTGAACGCTAGGTTGGCTGCAGGCAAGGGACACCCACTTCTTTGGCAGTGGCCCAGCAGCCCGCCGCCAGGCCCTGGGGCACCGCCAGCCAGGGAGCCGTCTACTGGGATCTGTCTCCTGACTCACCTGCAGGCGCGGCGACTTGGCTGGGCTCATGGGTGATGCAAGTGGCCCCGTGTGCAGCTGGGCGTGCCCCGCAAGAGGTTGGGTGGGGTGGCAGCCTGTGCCGGACCTCTGCCCTCAGGGTATCGCCCATGGGTGCTCTTGACAGCCTCAAGGCAGCAGGATTTTCCTGCCAGAACGGTGTCAGGCACCCAAGCAGGGCCGCACCCCAGGTGCTCGCCCTGGCTTTGGCTCTTCTGACCCTGCCTTTCTGGGAGTGGAAGATGCCTGGGAGAATGCCCAGATGCCTCAGAAGGCCCTGGCTGCAGCTTCTGGCCTGGGCTGAGTCCCCTGGGCCCCTCCCAGGCCAGCTCCCAGGGCTCCTCGCTGGCTCTCTGCTGTGGCAGCTACAGCTGCGTGTTCCCGGGCCTGCCTGGGTGCTGCCCAGAGCACCATATCTGCCTCCCTTCGCTCCTCAGGTTACCATGAAAATGGAGTGGTGAAAGCAGAGAATGGCACCTCCCCACGGACTAAGAAACTCAAGTCTCCTTAAGGCCAAAGTGCTGAGAAGCGGAATCCTCTCGGGGTCCAGCGAGGAATGGAGCGGCCTGGCCTGCTGGCTGACCCCCTTCCTGCTCGCACGGCCCCATCCCAAACTGCAGAAACCCATTTTGAAAACCCATCGGTTTTCCCCTTTGATTCTATTTTCTTGGCTCTCTCCTCCTCTTCTGCATCAAATGTCAGTGAAACCAAAACTCTCCCTCCTCCTCCTCTCCCTCCGGCCACCCCAGGCCCTCTCCTGTTCCTGTGGCTCCGATGCCACCTCCTTGTCCTTCACATCATCCTCATCCTCCTCCACGGCTGCTGCTTTCTCCTCTCACTTCCTGAGTTTCGCCTAACTCTGCACCTTTCCTGTGTCTGGCTTGGACACCGAGAGGGAGCTAAGCTAGCAGTACAGGTCCAGAGGCCCCGTCCAAGTCTGGAAGCCGTGTGCCAGGTGCCCTGGGCTTGTCCTCGTTGTCGTCTCCTAGGTGCTGTTGAACTGATGAGACAAAACGCTGGATTCCAATTCTGCCCAGCCTCTGCTATCCGAGGCCAGCAGGACGCTGCAGCCCATGACAGTCCAGGCATTCGGTTCTGGCATGTGCCCACCTGGCCCCGGAGGATGGCGCTGGCTCTGGAGGCCCCAGTAGCAGCCAGGGGATCCGTGGCCTCTCTGCTCTCATCCCGCGTGTTTCCTGCTGCAGAGCAAGCAGCAGGCTGTTCCCTGAGGGCGGGAAGCATGGAGGGGCAGCCGATGCCCTGCTACAGTCGCGTCTTTGGCCGTGCACCAGCATCCAACACAAACCCAACAGCCGCTGACAGACTGGCCCCAGGAGCACCGCCCGAGCCCTCTGGCTCGCTCTGGGAACCTTCAGCCCCTCGTGGCCCACCCCTGGTTCCAGGGAGGCGTCCTCTGAGCCTCTGGTCTCACTTGAGCTTGTCCTTATCTGTGGACCCGCTGCCCACTGCATCAGTGGTGCTCACCCACAGAGTGGCAGTTGGGTGCGCCTCTGCTGGGCCGACAGCGACTTGTGCACCCGGGACTCCTCTTGCGTGCTCCTCTCCACCCAAAGACAAGGCCTCCCTGTCCTTTCAGTGCCTTGCAAGGACTTCCAGAAAAAGACGTTTGACTTTCAAAGGTCCGAACTACGACTTCTGAGCTGTGCCAGGTGGGAGGCTGCCCATCATGGTGGCACTGGGCCGGTCCTTGTTCCGACGTCACAGCAGAAACCAAACCCAGGATGGCATCCACCAAGGGGAGATGGGGCTTTTCCTTAAGGCAGCTCCCCTTCTCCACTGCCCTTGCACCAGAGATAAATTTTCACTTACCAGCTGGTCATTGTACATGTTGTCTTCTCTGCCCTGGATAAGGCTGCGTGCACCAAGTGGACAGAGAGCTTGAGAAATGTGCTTTTTCCCCCATCTGCCTGCCCCTTCCCTGGGCATGCTGTGCTGCAGAACACTGGGTAAAGGGAGGCTTGGAGCAATCCAGGAGAACTGACCCGGTAGTCCCTTGGCTGGCCATTGCTGTCCTGTCCTCTGCCTGTGCCTGCAACCGCTGATGGCAAGGGGGCCATGGATGCTCCCTAGTAGCAGCCCTGCACTCCCCAGGTGGCAGGGGAGGGCAGGTGCCCTTATCCCATGCATAGGTGCCTGCTGACTAAGATGGCATGAGCCCCTAAATCTGCTACTCCCACATTCCCAGCTGTGGCACACCCCTACTGGGGCTAGGCCGAACCTCTGTTTCCTGAACAACAGGGCTGGTTCTGGGATGCTTGTGGGCACCCATGCGTGAGGCTCACATCTCAGCAGCCTGAATTTAGGAATGATCTGTGAAGAGGGTGGGAAAGGGGGTCAGGGAGGGTTCCCCTGGCATATTTGTTTCAAAGCCAGGACTGAGGCCTGGCGGGTTGGCTTGGTGCTTTGTGCCAGTGCTGAGAGTTTGGTTCCACGCGTCCCTGTGAGCCTGCTAAGCTGACTGTCCCAGTGTGGCCGCCCCAGCTCCCCAAGTGCCAAGCCGTCTATTGTCCGTTCTGCTCCCCCACCAAGAGCAGACCAGGTGCTCATCTACCTCAGCCGCCACTGTTTGCAGAGAAGTGCAGCAGGCGCACTCGCCCCTCCTTGGAGGCACAGTGACCGGCGCTATTAATAAGATACATGTATTCCTTCTGAGGGGTGGACGGTTCTAGGGAAGGCGGAGAAGGAGGGGCCGGCATCGCTGCTCCAGGCCTAGTCAGTCCCAGCCTCCCATGTGTTTAGGGCCTACCTAAATGATCACCAGGAAACCATTTTCATTTCTGCCCCAAAGCAGAACGCGCCAGCCCCTCCGACTATGAATGGACTGTGGCTGCCCTCTCTGAATGCTTCCGACCAGAGTTCTCCCAGATCCAGGGCTGGGAGAGTCCAGCGCCATGCGCCTCTGGGGTTTCTTGTGCCACCTTCTACCTTGGAATCAATCCGCTGACCAAGTGGCAGATGAGAGGTAGAGGCAAAGCGTGCTCCCCACCCCGCCCCAGAGTCACAGCCGAAAACTCGAGTCCTTGGAACCTGTTTGAATTCTAGGTGGCTGGCAGAGCACATGCAGCCAGGAAGACTGGCACGGCCTCCTGCTTCCTGCAGAAGCTTCAGGCTTGCGTGCGCTGCGGCAGGAAAGGGAGCGAGGCTGGAGCAAAGCTCATCTGTGTCAGAAGTGCCTTATTTGCCTGTGATCTTCCAGCCTCGCTTGTCCTTTGTCCAGCCTTCGGGGCTCCAGGACTATCTGTCCTCTGCAGCCAACGGAGCATTCAGTTCTGTGTTCGGAAGACAGGGGTTGAGGCCTGTGGGCCTCCTCTTCCTCAGCCTCCTGCTCCCTTAGGGCAGCGAGGCTCTGGCGTTTTCTGTCTGGTTTCTGCTTTCCCGCCCGCTGAGTTTGCTCTTCCAGGGCCCCCAGACCACAAAGGAAAGGCCACCTCGCCATCATCAGTTCTCCACGCTGCTTCCCACCCCAGCCCGAGTTGAGTCACTAAAGGTGTTTACTTCTCCTTCTGGTTCGGCCCCAAGTGTGGGCACCTGCACCCATCCCTGCGGAACTTGGGTTTCTGGGTCCTCGTCTCCTGTCCGTTGTGCTGCCTCCCCTGCCCCGTGCTCCTGCCTGTTTCCTGCTCTTCCGGGTCGTGCAATAACTCCCAGCTGGTGGGCTCATCTTTCCCCGCCTTTTGTTCCCCCCTCCAAGGCCCGGCAGCTGGGGAGGGAGGGGAGTTGGGAATGGTGTCAGCATCAGCATCCCCCACAGAAGTAAGATCAGCCACTCCCCATGTTGCTGTTTCCCCCTGAGCCCAAGGGGTTTTGTGGCACTCTGGTGGAACATGTAGCGTCAACTTAGAAGTCCATATATATATATGTGTATCTATATTGTAATCTGTTGAAAAGGAAAAAAAACCATCCCCGTGACAGGGCATGACAAAAGTGTCTGCAGTTTCTTGTTCACAGAAGGGGTGCAGACTTACTAAGAACCAGCCGGGCATTGGACAAGCCCTGCTCACGGTGTAGGTACCCTGCACCCTTGGGTACAGAGTCGAGTGTTTATGTGCTGATGATAAACCTCATTTTTCAGTTCCTCTTGTTTAATAAAACATCTGGAGGGAGAGCTGAGGCTGCTGGTGCCCTGAGCAACGCATAATGCAAATGTGGACAAACTGTCTTTGGGTTTTTCTACTTTAGCCTGTTCATGGTGTGGACCAAATTCCAACAAAGAACTCAAGGAACATTTGTACCTGCCGTATTTATGCTTTGATGCAAAAGGTTGTGTTTTCTTTGGGGGGGTGGGGGCTGGGAGGGATCATTTTACTTTCAGTGAACTTTTTTTCAGAATGTTTTCCACTGTTTCTGTCTGGTTTTAAAACAAATTACAGTTTTGTATGGATTTTTTTTAAATGTACATTTTGAAACAAATGAGCAACAAATATTTTTTGAAATAATGGAATAAAAGGCACAGAGTTACCCATTGAATTGTCTCTGGTCAAGTTCCTTAGTTTCCTTTTTTACTGGGATGTTTGCTCTTACGCCTCCGTGACCCCCTTCCCTTCCCTGTCCTTGGCAATGTCGGTGGCAGAGTGTTGGGGAACGCCGCCGGGGTCCCCGACAGTGTCAGGGCAGAAGTTTTCTTCTACCTCCGAGGACGCCGGGAGAACAGATGAAAACTCACAAGTCTGGTGCAGTTCCAAAAATGGCTTTTTTTTTTTTTTTTTTGCTTTTTTTTTTCTTGCTTTTTTTTTTGGGTCACACCCGGCAATGCTCAGGGGTTACTCCTGGCTCTGCACTCAGGAATTACTTCTGGCGGTGCTCGGGGGACCATATGGGATGCTGGGGATCGAACCTGGGCCGGCATGGGCCGGCTGCATGCAAGGCAAATGCCCTACCCACTGGGCTATCGCTCCGCCCCCCCCAAAGTGGCTTTTAATAGTACAAAAGCTCTTCCACAGCACTCCAATATAATGAACATACTTTAGCTCTGGTCCGAACTTAGACCATACAAAAGAGCCTAAGTCTCCCACCAAAGAGAGAGGATCTCAACCGAGATGAGTCCTACCCAGAAGATGGAGCAAAAGGCCAAAGAACAAAAAGCCAAAAGCCAAAAGCCAAAGGCTGAGGAGCCAAAAGCCACAGGAGCCAAAAGCCGAAAGCTAAAAGGCCCAAAGGGTAAAAAGGGCTCAAGTCAGCCCCTTATATACACCAAAGTAATCCAATCGGGAGGGTCATGTCAACAAAGAACTCTAAACAGAGTGTAGTGCCACACCCTATTGCAGGTATAAACAAAGATTATGCCAAGGTCTAATCCTTTCTACCAAGATCATCTCTTACGTAAAACACTGGAGAGAGAGAGAGAGGGCTGATATAAAGTAATACATCTTAACTTCATGAGCTTCATGTAATCTAGATGGTACCCACAAGGTCCTTCTTATTATTATCTGCACCAGGATGATTCTGAGTATCTTGTTCTCGTGTACTGAAAGGGTCACACTCGCCTGCTTAGAGCAAACTAGTATGATCCTTCCTATAGTCTTCCTATAGTCTCAGCATAGCCAGGATGGTAGTCTCCTGGTAAATTCTAACTGTCCCACGCTGGGTGCAGTGGGTATGAAGAGGAGCTGTGCCCAATCTAGAAAACATACAAGTCTTAGTAGATGTATAAGTCAGAAGTTATTCGATCAAGGTGACTTCTGTAACTGCCACACCCTCTAGCAGTGTTTACATAGAAGAGAGTTCTCATTAGAATGAACCTTGGCTTAAATAAGATTAAGCTGGGAGTGGGCAAAACAACAAAACTCCCAGAATAGCTAAATCTGTCCTCCAACAGCAGAGGCTGGAGACTGCCAACACTATGGCACCAGGAAGTCACTAGGCAGCCTGGGGGCTGAGCTGGGACACCTGTCAGGTAGACCTGTACCATCGAACCACCTGCCGGGGGTCCTGCTTGCACTTGCCTCTAAGAATAGCCTCGATTATAGCATTGCTTCTTGTCTCTGGTGCCTTTCACTCCAGAGGTCACTGCTTGTTATCTCTTCTGAGAGATGCTTTTTCTCTGTGACCAGGTGACATAGTGGGGAATAAGGACTGGGCCAGCAAGAGAGTGGGGCTGGTGAGAAAGCAACATGATCTGCCGAGTTTCACAATCGAGGATGACAGTATTTAGGAGTTTGCAATTCCGAAGCTCCAGAAGGAAGGAAGCACATGACACTTGCTAAGTCACTTGGCTTGAAGAAGGGGTTACATTTGTGAGGGAAGTTACACACTCCAGGGGCTGGAGCAACAGCACGATGGGGGGGGGGCGTTTGCCTTGCACACACATGGCCAATCCATGTTCAACCCCATCAATATCCCCTGGCAGCGTACCGAGAGGCGCAGTCTCCCCCTGAACCCAGCACAGAGTTGTCCCCTTGCCGTCTGGACTACATTTGGGGGCTTTTCTTTTCTTTATCCACACGCACCCCAGTATCCCAACTTCACATACTGGCTAGTCCCCAACCAGATGGCATTTTCAGGGCACAGGAGGGCACTGTCAGGATTCGGGCCCAGGGTCTGTGCAGTGGCTGGAGCGGCCTCCCACCCTGACACAGATGTCATCTGCCCTCTGCCACCTCAGACACAGACACTAACGGGGAGCCATGCTCCCCTTTTTGACTCGGCTCTCCACACCCCTCACAAGGGGGCCCTTTCCCTTCCACAGCAGCCACCTCCAGCAGGGAGCTGCCCAGTGCTGAGAACAGCTGCCCTTCCCTCACTTGGCAAGAGAGAAGTAAATGACCTTGTGGCTCCTGTACTGGCTGACTGACATGTAGGTCCAGTTGTTTTATGCTGTGAAACTCGCACACCTGGTGCTGGGCCGGCCCACCACTAGCTCCTCATCTTGAGGCCGCAGGACTAAACATGGCTGCAACTTCAGGGACATTCTGACAGTGACAGTGGAGCTGATCTTCGACGCTGGTCCCCCACGAAGACAGAGGGAAAGAGAAGGACTATCGGGCAGACCTGAGGATGGAGCGCTATGAGTACTCCGATGTCTGTGGGTGGTAAGAGTGTGAAGTGAGACTCCCCCGTGTCTCCTCCTTGGTTGACTGAATGTGTCTCCTCTATGAGCTGTGGATGACAGAGATCCATGTCAGACTTACTGAAAAGATACCTTTGCCACTGCCATTGGGTGGGAGGAGGAGGAGGAGAAATCATTGGCAAAAACAGATTTTTTCTTTCTTTTTTGCGTCTTTGGGTCACATATGGTGTTGCTCAGGGGAACCACAAAGAGCTGGGGTCCCGCCTGGCCTCCTTCACACCACACTTGTGCTCTAGCTCTCTGAATGTTCTCCCCTGCCTAAGAGAACAGGAAAGAGCTGTCTGTGATGAGGATCTGTTTCTACTTTGTTTGGTTTTTTGGTTTCCAGTCCATACCAGGCAGTGCTCAGGGTTTACTCCTGGCTCTGCACTCAGGGGTCCCTCCTGGTGGGGCTTGGGGATGACAGGAAGTGCCAGGGATTGAGCTCAGGTTGGCCATGTGCAAGGTGAGTGACCTCTCCACTGTATAGCCTCTCCTGCTAATAGGCCTGCTCACTTCAGCAGGCTTAGCCTGGTGTGCACCTCCTTGAGTATGGCAAGCACAGGGGGGAGGGTCTGAGTTTCTCCTGCAGTTTCTTTCTTTCCCACAGAGAGGAGGGTTAGTTGCGCTGCTTGACAGCAGCCAGGTGCACGATGTGGGTGGGTACAAGTCATCATGCTGGTGGGGCATGTCAGCCGGAAGCCAGAAAGGGGAGTCGGTTGGGAGTGCTCCTGGACCTCTTTACTCAAAGGCAGAGGCCTGGAGGCTTCGGCAGGAAAGACTCCTTAAGAACTCATATGGAAAAGGTACCCCAGCAGAGAAGAACCAGCCTTGTCAGCCCATGTCCCAATCTGAGCCCACAGGCAGGGAAAAGCTGGTGTCAGAGGCAAGCAGGACGGTTCTTGGTCCCTGGGCGAGAGCAGTTTGGTGCTGTTTGGGCCTTTCATGGGGCCTGCACACCAGTGAGGGCAGACCGCTTGGCTCAGTCTACAGAGTCCAGCGTTCATCTTGTTCAGACACCTTCATACACACCCAAAGGAATACTGGGCCAACCCAGCATGGCTGATGAAGCAGACCCAGAAAATAAACCCTCACAAGCCCTCCTACCCCCACAGTCCCCTAAATTAGCCACCAATCTCAGCTCCCACAGGATCCAATTTAATTTAGACTCAATAGGCAGATATAGTAGGCACATACCTCTAAAAATGAGGAAAACAATGTCAGAGCCTGCATAAGAGTACAAGGTACAAGGTTTTGAAGGGTAGGTCCAACCTCTAAAACTCGTCTCTGCCAGGTCAGCCTGAGAAAGCACGAAGGAAGCTGGAATATGCAATCTTGTCCTTCCCAGAAGTGCACCTCTGGATTAACTGCAGGGAGAGCACAGAGCGGTGAGCCATGCAGGCATCCTGCATGTGTCTGGGACACCCACCTGGGCCACCTCCTGGTTTCCCTACCCTTGCTTGGTTCTGCAGGGATCTTGTGAACGGAGGTTGGTCAGATAGTGTCCCCACCACCCTCCCATCAGAGATCACATGGAATAAGTGACCTGCCCAAGATTTGAGAATTAACACTGGAACTCCAGAAAAGCACTGTCATTTCCAAAGTACTTTTGTTTTTACAAGCAAATACAAGTCTTTGTTCATGCAGTCTGTGCAGACTAGACCACTTAAAATAGTGGGCTGCTATTATCCCAGCCTCGTAAAAAGATCTACGTGTGCCACAGTTCAAAGTGGGTCTCCTGAGCTTAACTGACAGTGAAGCAGTGTTTGGTTGACTGCCGTTACCTTGGTAAGACATGTTCAAATGCATCCTTCCCACACCCTCCCCATCCCACTCCCCTCCGACTATGATTCCTCTCTGTGACTTGTCATCAAGTCACAGATGACACAGATGACTCAGCAGTCAAAAGCCCAGCATGCTGTCCATCAGAGACATGGAAAGCTATGGGTATTTGGCCCACACGGACTAATAGCCTCTATTTGCCTGCCCACACTCCTTGCCAATGTTCCTGTCTGAAAAGTCCTCTCCAAACTAGTCACTCATCCCTCAACAAAAGCTTCCTCTTCAGTGGGCCGGAGACTCTGAACATGACATTTTGCTCAAATACCCTTCAGGACAGCAGGAAAAGGAAGGCAGTCCTCAGTAAAACACTGGCCTTGAAAAGACCAAATTATGAAATTTACCTGCAAATGGATGGACATGGAGACTATCATGCTGAGTGAAATTAGTCAGAAGGAAAAGGACAGATATAGAATGACTGCATTCATTAATGGGATATAAATAGATACCAGTGTTTTACTAAGAGTGGGAAATGGTAATGACAGACTAGAACTCACCATTGAATATATATAAAGAGACATATGATAAACCCTAAATGTCTGCAGGGCTAGCCACAATGTGTAAAAAGAAGAGGGAGAGAGATGCAGAGACAGAGACAGAGAGAGAGAGAGAGAAAGAGAGAGAGAAAGAGAGAGAAACGGGGGTGCTTGCTATTAAGGCATCCTGGGGGTGGGCTGGAGGGTGTGGGTACATTGGTGGTGGGAATAGGGCACTGGTGGAGGGATGGGTGCTGGAATACTGTATTACCAAGAACCAATTATGAACACCTTTTTAAGTGTATTCTCACGGTGGCATAATAACAAATTGAAAAAAAACAACTCTGGCCTTACAGGTTTGAGGGTTTGATCCCAGGAAGGAGGAGGAGGAGGAGGGGGAGAAGAGTGTGGATGGGGAGGGGTGTAGAGCATCTTCATGTTCCTCAGTGGCACCATGTCTCAAGCCACACTCACTGCCAACTCTGGGAGGAACTTAGCACTGACCTACAGAAGAAGAGAGAAGCCCTGGCTAAAGAGGGTTACAATGGGGCTAGGGGTTTGGGTGGAGGAAAAAAGGCATAATATGCTCCTTCAACTCACTCAAGGCGGTCCTTGAAGGAGAATGCCTGCCAAGCAAGGCTTCCCTTTACAGCTGGCCATGTGCCCCTTCATGCAGAGACCATCCTTAAAGTCCCTGTGGGCTGTGCAACCCACTTAAGGAGGTGCTCTGTGGCAGCACTTAGAAAAGAAAGCCCATAGTAAAATCATGGAGAGAAACCCACGTCAGCACGGGGCAGGAGATCCGATTTCAGCATCCTAGAAGCTCTCCAGCAAACCCAGAAAGTGGAGGCAGGGAGAAAGGTGAGGGCCACTTCTGTAGCCAGCCCAGAAGAATACATCGTACTGACCTCCTTAACCAAAGAATCATCCGTGGGGACATTGAGCGAGTCACAGATTTTGAAGAAGGTTTCTCTGTCCACGAATCCTGAGGCACCCTGGTCGTTCATCTGAAACGCGTCCCGAAGGTTCGCTTTGCATGGGTGGCCTTTGAATTGCTTCTGGACAGCATCTACTAGTGCTTCCAGCTCCTGCATACCTGCAGTCTCTCCAGTCGGCTTCCTGTAAAAAAAAAAAGTATTTGTTTTGACAAATCTTATGTCTCTAACTAAAATTTCTAATGATAAAGAAGAGCTTAGATGCTGAGTTGACCAACAATTAGCCAAGTGGCCGCAGGGGCTGGCCTAACCTGCTACTGGCAGGCCTGTTAGGAGGTTTTTGAACTGGTTCCCAGATTGCCTCACTGTCATCTGCACCACAAAAGGCCAAATCCAACACTGTCACCAGTTCCTGCTTAGTATTTGCAGGAGCCATAGAAGATCTCTTATACTCTTGCATCCCTACATCATCTGTGCTATACCATCTAAAAAGAAACACTTCTAAATTCTCTGATTAGTTACGTTCAGCTGTGGCTCTGTATGGTGGACTGAGAAACTCAGATTTAGCATTTATTGAAATGAAGAGAGATGGGTAACCTAGAGAATGAGAGAGAGAAAGAGAGAGAGAGAGACTTTATCATTTCCAATTTCAGCCAGGGTGAAAGCCTGATTTCAATTTCCTCTAACATGAATGCATAGTTATATAAGTAAAGAATTATAGATGGGAAAAGATTCATGTTTCATCTTTATAAGTTAATGTTTGGGGTAGCATATATTTCAGTAAGCCCTCCACCCTATCACTGTATCACTGTCTTCCCGTTCATCATTGATTTGCTCGAGCGGGCCCCAGTAACATCTCCATATGTCCTGTCTCATGATAGTAGAGCCCAAGGCCGTTGCTCCAGGAACATAAAGAGCCTCAATCCATTCCGAATGAGGTCTATAATTGTTACTGGTATTTGGCATATATATCAAATACAACACGGGCAGCTTGCCAGGCTCTGCCGTGCAGGTAGCATACTCTTGTAGGCATCTCTAAGTCCAGCATTTATTGATGAACCGCGCGGCTGCAAGCGGCTGCGCTGAGCCGGGCGCTGCCTGGCTTTCCTTAGGGGACCATATTGGGTATCACTGTATCACTGTCTTCCCGTTCATCAGCAATTTGCTCGAGCGGGCACCAGTAACATCTCCATATGTCCTGTCTCATGCCAGTAGAGCCTAAGTGCATCTGCTTGCTCCAGGAACATAAAGAGCCTCAAACCATTCCATCAGGTCATGGGAATGAGGTCTATAACTGTTACTGGTATTTGGCATGTCAAATATGACACGGGTAGCTTGCCAGGCTCTGCCATGCAGGTGGCATACGATATTGGGTAGCAGGGCTCAAACCCGGGTCGGCAACAAGCAAGGCAAATGCCCTCCCTGCTGAACCACTGCTCCAGCTCTGAATCAAGCTTCATGAAAGAAAAGTTTATGATTCTGGAAAATAGCCTTGCAGGTGACAGTCACCAGAGAAAAAAAAAATCCAATCTGGGGCTGGAACGATAGCCCAGCGGGTAGGGCGTTTGCCTTGCACGCGGCTGGCCCATGCTGGCCCAGGTTCGATCCCAGCATCCCATATGGTCCCCCGAGCACCGCCAGGAGTAATTCCTGAGTGCAGAGCCAGGAGAAACCCCTGAGCATCGCTAGGTGTGACCCAAAAAAGCAAAAAAAAAAAAAAAAATCCAATCAGAAAGTTCATGGAATAACCAGAAAGTCTCTGACAGATGAGCTGCTCAGGAGCACGCTCTTCTCTTCCCTTCAATCTAGGGTGACATTCTACCATCTGGAGTTCAATTCACTAGAAATGCAGTAATCACTCAGTCTCCAATAGAAGAAAATCAGAATGAAGGTGGGGGGGGGGAGAGGGGGAGGGCAAGTCCAGAAGCTACCAGAAAGTAGAACATCCTCTAGCAAGCCAGAGGTCAGGGACTTACCTATGGCTGGCATACATCCTTTGCTGGCCAAGAACGCAGTCAAAGCAATGCCAAACCAGTCAAAAAGAGCCTCTTAATTGCTGGCCAAAAGTTTTTGTGAGAGGAACAAAATATCCTCTAAGGCAGTGTTTCCCAAAGTAGGTGGTCCCACCCCCAGGAGAGTGCGGGAACAATTCAGGACCATAGAAGACACACGCAACTGGGCGGTGGGGGTGGAGGGGTGCTTCTGCTTTAGGGGGCACTAAATGATCTGTTTTCTGTCAAGGCAGTGGTAGGCCACATAGGCTCAGGAACCTTAGAAGCCTGTTTTGTTTTGTTTCTTCCCAATTCTCACCTAAAACCTCTACTTTGGGAGCCGGAGCGATAGCACAGCAGTGAAGGCATTTGCCTTGCATGCAACAAGCCGGGTTTGATCCCCGTCATCCCATATGGTCCCCCGAGCTCCACCAGGAGTAATTTCTGAGTGCAGAGCCAGGAGCAACCCCTGAGTGTCTCCACCCTATATATTTTTTAAATATTTTATTATACCACCATGAGATATGCAATTACAAAGATGTTCATGTTTGGGTTTTGATCATACAGTGGTCCAGCACACATCCCTCCACGAGTGCCCATTTCCCACCATCAAGTTCCTGATTCCCCTCCCCCTCCCCCTAGCCTGCCTCTATGGCAGGTTTTTTTTTAATCTCCTTTCTCTCTTTTTCTCTCTCTTTCTCTCTTCTTTCTATTACACATTATGTATTGCAATACATACATTTAGAGGTTATCATGTGTATATTTTTGCCTGTATTAATGCTAAGTTCTAGGTTGGTATTAGCACTTTCAACAATTATTAGCACACTGTTCTCTGTCTTACCTAATCTCTGACTCTCACACGTTTGTGGTAATTTCCACCTTTGACAAGACCTCCTGATCCATGTTTTGCCTTACCTTGGATATTGGTATCATAATATGTATGTATATATATCTACGCATATATCATACATACATCTATATATATATATATATATAAATGTCATGCAAATAAATGCAGTCATTCTATATCTGTCTTTTTCCTTCTGGTTAATTTCATCAACATGATCAGCTCCATGACCATCCATTTATAAGCAAATTTCATAACTTCATTTTTCCTAACAGCTGCATAGTATTCCATTGTGTAGATGTACCAAAGTTTCTTTATCCAGTCATCAGTTCTAAGGCACTCTGGTTGTTTCCAGTTACTGGCTATTGTGAATAGTGCTGCTATGAAAATAAAAGTGCAGATGGTGTTTCCACTGTGAATTTTTGGCTTCCCAGGGTATATCTCCAGGAGTGGTATGGCTGGATCAAATGGGAGCTCAATTTCTTGTTTTTGGAGGAATGTCCATATTGTTTTCCAAAAAAGGCTGTATTAGTTTACATTCCCACCAACAATGGATGAGAGTCCCCTTTTCCCCATATCCACGCCAGCACTTGTTGTTCTTGCTGTTTTGGTTATCCACCAGTCTCTGTGGTGTGAGATGATACTCATTGTTGTTTTGATTTGTATCTATCTGATAATTAATGATGATGAGCATTTTTTTCATATGTCTTTTGGTCATTTGAATTTCTTCCTTGTCCAAGTTTCTGTTCATTTGTTCTCCCTATTTTTTGATGGGGTTGGCTGTTTTCTTCTTGTAAAGTTATACCAGTACCTGATATATTCTGGATATTAATTAACCCCTTATCAAATGGGTATTTTTTCCTAACTTTATTACACCACTTTTAGACATACAATTGCAAGATGCTCATGTTCGAGTTTTGGTTCTACAGTGTTCCAACACCCATCCCTCCAACCGAACCCATCTCCCATCACCAATGTCCCCACCTCCCTCCCCCTCCCACACCCCAACTACATGGCGGGTTCTGTATATCTTTTCTCTCCTCTCTATCTCTCCCTCCCGCCTACCTTTCCTACACATCATAAAATGCAGTACATTAAAGGACATAACTGTTTCCACTAGTTTGGTGGACCACGAGGCCGCAAGACTCAGGGGCCTCATGGTCAGCATCCAGATAGCGAAAATGGTGGTTAATGTGGTGGGTGAGTCTCATCCGGCTGCTTCCGGGACCTCCCAGAGGTGATGGGCCCACTCCCAAAACCCATCTGACCTCCTGGGGACCCATAGTCAGCTGGGACAGGGGAGAGCCAAGTTCCAGCTTCCCCCAGCCACATCTGAGGCTCTGCATGCCATGGCTGGTGGCCCCAGGGCAGCTCCTGGGTGGAGCTACTGGGCTCAGACAAAATGGAGAGGGAAGGGGTGACCCCAGCTCCATCTGATGAATTCCCAGTGATTCCCGCTTCTGGGAGCTGCCTACCTGGGCTTGAACTCATTTTGCTCTGTTAATCTGGTTTTGAGGTCAGCATCCCTCCCAGGCGGGCTCTGATGTGCTGCAGCATCCGGACAGTGAAAATCAGATGGGTATTTTTTTATTTAATATTTTTATTATACCACCGTGAGATATACAATTACAAAGATGTTCATATTTGTGTTACAGTCATACAGTGTTCCAGCACCCATCCCTCCACCAGTGCCCATTTCCCACCACCAATGTCCCGGTTCCCTCCCCCCCTCCCTAGCCTGCCTCTATGGTAGAGTTATTATCTTCTCTTTCTCTAATTATCAGATGGGTATTGGGTGAATATTCTTTCCCATTCTGTGGACTGTCTTCGTATCTTGGTCACTGTTTCTTCTGAGGTGAAGAAGCTTTTTAGTTTCATGTAGTCCCATATATTTATCTTTACTTCTAGTTGCTTTGTTAGTGGTGTTTCATCTTTGAAGATGCTTTTAGCTTCAATGTCATGGAGCCGCTTTTCCTATATTTTCTTCAACATACTTTATGGATCCAGGTCTGATATTAAGATCTTTAATCCATTTTGATTTGATTTTTGTGCATGGTGTTAGACAGAGGCATGGCAGGTTCTAGCTCTGGCCTGCCAACCCAGCAGAGCCCTCACAACAAGCCAGACGACCCCCCCACCCCCTCCCGACTCCATGGGGGCTGCCGTCTTCCACATCCGGACTTCTTTCTCATCACAATTCCACCCAGCAGACCAAACTATCACATCCCAGATCATCGACACCCACCCTGTGGCAGTTTTTTTTTTTTCAATCCGGCCCAGGTATGCTGAACCAGAGACTCTCAGACATGGGGGCAGAGCTGCTATTTGCTCTCCCTGTGCCCAGCCACTCATAAGGCGCCAAGGAGGCATGGCAGGTTCTAGCCCTGGCCTGCCACCCCAGCAGAGCCTCACAACAAGCCAGACAATCCCCGACTCCATGAGGCTGCCGTTTTCCACATCCGGACTTCTTTCGTCACAATTCCACCCAGCAGACCAGACTATTACAGTTCGGCTCATGCGGCCGCTTGTGGCCAGGCGGTGGTTCATCAATAATTGCTTTATTTAGAGGTGACTACAAGAGTATGCCACCCTCATGGCAAGCCTGGCAAGCTGCTCGTGGTCGTATTTGACATGCAAAATACCAGTAACATTTATATTAGGTCATTCCCATGACCTAATATAATGGCTTGAGGGTTTTATGTTCCTGGAGCATGGCGGATGCCTTTGGGTTCTACTAGCATGAGACAGGACATATGGAGATATTACTGGTGCCCGCTCTAGCAAATAGATGATCAACGGGAAGATAGTGATAGTAAGATAGTTAGACAGAGGTCCAAATTCATTTTGTTACATGTAGCTGTCCAGTTTTCCAGCTTGTTGAAGAGGTTTTCCTTGCTCCATATCGTACTTTTTGCTCCTTTATCAAAGATTAAATGATCATGTATTTTAGGCTGGGTATCAGGATACTCAACTCTATTCCACAGGTCCACAGGTCTGCTTTTATTCCAATACCATGCTGTTTTAATTACTACTGCTTTGTAGTAGAGTGTGAAGTTGGGAAGGGTGATACCTTTTTCCCAAGGATTGCTTTAGCTTTCCTTGGGCGTTTATTATTCCATACAAAATTCAGGAGTATTTGGTCAATTTCTTTTGAAGAATGTCATGGGTATTCTTATATATATTCATATATATATATATGAAACATGCATATATTGACTGACAATAAGTCAGTCAATACCCACTGACTTTTGGGTATTGATTTTGTACCCTGCCACTCTACTACAGGTATCTATTGTTCCTAGGAGCTTTTTGGTAGAGAGTGTAGGGTTATCTAGGTATAATATCATGTCATCTGCAAATAGTGATAGCTTGACTTCTTCCCTTGCCTATCTGGATGTCCTTTTCTTCTCTGATTGCCATGGCAAGTTCTTCCAGTACTATATTGAATAGAAGTGGTGAGAGTGGGCAACCTTGTCTTGTCCCTGATCTCAGGGGAAAGACTTTCAGTGTTTCTTCATTGAGAATGCTAAAATACTTGCTGTGGGCTTTTGGTAGATGGCTTTGACTATATTGAGGAAGGTTCCTGCAATTCCCATTTTATGGAGGGTTTTATTTTTATCATGAATGGGTGTTGGATCTTGTCAAATGCTTTTTCTGCATGTATCGATAGGATCATATGGATTTTATTCTTTCTCTTATTGATATGATGTGTTATGTTGACTGACTTGTGAATGTTGAACCATCCTTGCATTCCTGGCATGAATGCTACTTGGTCATGATGTATAATCTTTTTTGATGAGTCTTTGGATTCTGTTTGCTAGTATTTTGTTGAAGAACTTAGCATCTGTGTTCATCAGGGAGATTGGTCTAAAGTTTTCTTTTTTTGTGTTGTCTCCTCCTGCTTTGGGTATCAGGGTGATATGTGCCTCACAGAAGCTATTTGGGAGTGTTTCTGTTTCTTCTATTTCCTGGAAGAGCTTGAAAAGGATTGGCAGTAGGTCCTCCTTAAAGGTTTGGAAGAATTCACTAGTGAATCCATCTGGATCTGGACTTTTGTGTTTGGGCAGACTTTTAATTACTGTTTCAATTTCCTCAATGGTGATCAGCTTATTCAGGTATTGCGGGTCTTCTTGTTTCAGCTGTGGGAGGTTATAGGACTTCAGGATTTTATCCATTTCTTCCAGGTTTTCATGTTGTGTGGCATACAGGCTATCAGGGTAATCTCTGATGATCTTTGGGATTTCTGTAGTTTCTGTTATGATATCCCCTTTTTTCATTTCTTATTCTATTTATTTGAGTTCTCTCTTTCCCTGCCCTTACAAGTCTTGCAAGTGGTTTGTCGATCTTCTTTATTTTTCCAAAGAACCAGCTCTTGGTTTCATTATCTTTTGGACATTTTTGGGGGGTTTCCAGCTCATTGATTTCTTCTCTAAGTTTTATTTCCTTCTTTCTGCCTGGTTGGGCTCCTTTTGTTAGTCTTTTTCTATTCTTTTGAGCTGTGAAGTTAGGTTATTTATGATGAATGCTTGCAGAGCTATGAACTTTCCTCTTAACACTGCTTTTGCTGTGTCCCACAAGTTCTGATAGTTTGTGTCTTCATTTTCGTTTGTTTCCAGGAATCTTTGGATTTCCTCTTTGATTTCTTCTATGACCCATTGGTTGTTCAACAGTGAGCTGTTCAGTTTCCAGAGTATGGTTTGACTCCCTGTTTCTGTGTGTGGTTAACTTCCATTTCCAGTGCATCGTGGTCTGAGAAAATAGTTGACACAATTTCTATCTTTTTTATTTTATTGAGGTATGCTTTGTGATTCTCAGGGGTTACTCCTGTCTCTGTGCTCAGGAATTACTCCTGGCACTGCGTGGGGGACCATATGGGATGCCGGGGATCAAACTGAGTCAGCCGCATACAAGGTAAACGCCCTACCTACTAGACTATCAGGCCAGTCAAAATCTCACTGTTGTTCTAAACAGCCTCTTTCATTCCCCTGCTGGATATCCTTTCTGTTAGTTATAAAATCGTGTAACTTGTGCCAGAACAATAGTATACACATGACTGGGGTTCAATCCCTGGCACCCTTGAGCCCCACCAAGAGTAATCCCTGACTGAAGAGCCAGGATAAAGCTCTGAGTATCACCTGTGTGTGGCCCCCCCAAAAACAAAAAAAAGTATCATTTATAGGAACAATGGGAAACATGAGTCAGAAACATGACAAAAAATTTCAATTACATCCTAAAGATGTAATTGTGAGATGTATATAACCACACATCTATAATGTTGTTGATGATATATTTATAGGTCAAATAATACTATAGTGAGGCAGAGGAAATAACAACACAATTAGAAACAATGCTACAGGGAGAGCAGAAAGGTTGTCAGTGAGAACAATCTTCATGCAAAGTATGTATAGATTCCAACCTTTGGTGTAAAAAGTGGGGGGGGGAATAAGAACATATATTAAATGCACTTATGTTGTGTAAGAAACTCTGGAAAAGAACTTGAAAGCAGCAGTGACCTATAGGGATTGGAGGTAAACTCCTATAGGGATTGGAATAAGTAGACAGGTAACACAGTAGGAGCAAAATTTCCATTAATTGCTTCTTACACACATATAACTCTTGTAAACATACAAATGCTCATGATATACTATTAATTTGAAAAAGATAGTAATATAGTATTACAGAATTACTTCATTATACATACATGTTAAAATATTACATGTAATCATCTCAGAGTTATAGGATTTTAAAACATATCTTCACTTATATTTATTTGTATCTCCTAATGTTTCACTCCCTGGATACTTTATTCCAGGTGTTACTTTGGTTGAAGACAAAAACATAAAAATATTATGAAAATCTCCAGTGTTAAATGGCTGCTTGTCATCATTACAGAAGCAGAATATGTTCATCTTGATGGGTGTAATTCCAACTACACATGCTAAATTAGGAATTGCTGTCAAATCACTGCTCTAGTGGTAGAAATCAGTCAAACAGCAACTTTCTATAGCTCCACAGGATTTAGATCCATGAAGCATAAGAGTCTGATGATCCAATCTGGAGAAAAAGCAAACTGTCCCAGGTATGTCCCCTTCTTAGCCCACGGAAATGCTCACAGCATAAGTTGTCTTTGAGCAGCAGCGGTAGATTCACAGAGATGGCAACAGGAGGAACTGTTTAACACAGAGTGAGCTCAACCTGCACTGAAGACTTTGTCAGGCGCTAGAGACACTGTCCATTCTGTAGGCGAGCTGCAAGACCCAGGCTCGGTGCGGTTTGCTCTACGTGCCAACACAGCAGTACAGGTCCAGCTGGATGTCCCTAACAAAGCGCCAACAGAGGTTGCTGGGTTCCCGGCAGCAGGGTCCAGACTCTGTGCCAAGCCTTCTTATGTCCTACCTTTATTTTCCTCAAAAGTAAATGTGGTGAAAAAAAAAAGTAAATGCGGTGATTTTACTTTATCACTTAATAGGGTGGTTTATTTTCCATGGGCTAAAAAGGACGTCTGCTCTCAGAATATTTTACTATGGACACTCTGGCCAAACACTACTTAGCAAGAAATAAAATGGAGTTCACATATTTTCTTTAAAAAAGTCTGCAATACTGCTCTGCCTTTTATAAATGATATTTGGGGCTGGGGAGGTAAGAACTTTTTGCCACCAACAATGTGTTACAGCCAAGGTGGGTGCATTTCCATTGCAAAGGGTTAGTGTCCTGCCCTTGGCATGAACTTGATCTAAGATCTGGGACTTCCCTTTTGCAAAGGCAAACCTAGGCCAGACAGTTGCACCCTCAGCGACTCAGTGGGAATCACTTGTATCACTTATCTTCCTGTTGATCATTGATTTACTCAAGCGAACACAACCCATATGTCCTGTCACATGCTAGTATAGCCCTAGGGCATTTGCTCGCTCCAGGAACAAAAAGAGCCTCAAACCATTCCATTAGATCATGGGAATGAGGTCTATAATTGTTACTGGTATTTTACTCGATCACTTGACATCCCGTTATTCATCGATTTGCTCGAGTGGGTACCAGTAACATTTCCATTTGACCCTATCATGTGCCAGTGTAGCCCAATGGCATCTGCTTGATTAAGGAATACGAAGAGCCTCAAACTGTTCGTTCAGGGTCTTGATGAAGAAGTTTGACCATCATGTAGGTGGGTGGCCACGTGATCTTTTGACATCCCGTGGGATCCAGTTGGTAATGGCTCTAGTCCAGCGGTTGTCTCCAAATCCCATTACATGTCCAGCCCATCTGATTTTCGATGCCTTGGCAAATCAGACAGCATCCCTGACTCTGGAACAGTGATGGAGGTAGGAGCTCCGATTCCTTCTCTCACTTGAGTGAGGCATGATATTCCAAGCATAGCTCTTTTGATTCCTCTTTGGGAGACCTGAATAGCATTCTTATCCTGCTTTCGTAGGGCCCAGGTCTCTGAGGCATATGTTAATGCAGGGAGAATGGTGGAGTTGAAGAGATGTGCCCGGAGTTGAAGAGATGAAAGGCAACTATGAGAGAATCCCACCCATACGGCAGAGCCTGGCAAGCTATCCGTGTCATATTTGATATGCCTAGTACCAGTAGAGTTCTAGTCTCCCTAGAAGTCGCCTTTCATCCCGTGCATTTATTGATGAACCATGCAGCCGCAAAGCAGCTGGGCTTGTGATCAGCTCTTCTGATGGGTGGAGCTCTGACGAGTGGGGAGTCCGGATGTGGAAAATGGTGGCCCTCATGGTGTGGGGGTTCCTCTGGTTTCTTGCGAGGCTCTGCTGGGGTGGCAATATTTTTAAAAAATACTTTAAAATAAAATCATGGCTGACTTCACAGTGTCCTCCTCTGGGAAGCAGAATAAACTGTAAGAGAATTGGCTATCTTGAATTTAGGAATGGATTGAAGAATGTGTGGTTCTAGAATAAGTCAGCTTTGCCACTTCAGTGATTCCTGGACTTATGTAAATTATTTAACTCTGTGCTCTCATATTAGACACAACATAAGGCTGTCTCACTACTTCAACTTAATTTAGTATGATATTTTAGTCAAAGCAATTAGACAATAAGAAAATAATTTAAATCCATTAGAGAAAAGTACTGGAGTGCTCCTTATTTGCAGATCACAGATAGATACAGAGAGAAAGCTCAAGAGACTACATTAAAAAGCTATGGGAAATAATTAATGAGCATAGTAAAGTTGTTGTTTACAAAACCAATATACAAAAATATGTTGTATTCCAATATACAAATAACAAAAAAAGTCAAGAAAATAATCCAATTTGTAACTGTATCCAAAAAGAAGAAATAATTTAGGAATAACTGAACACTTGAAGTGTGAAATATAAAACAACATAAACTCATACTGATAGAGTAGAAGGGTTATTGGAACATGTACCAGAGGCTGGAACCTAAAGAAGGGAAGATGTTGGTTACAGGATAAACTTTCAGTTATAAGATGAATAAGTTCCTGGGGATGCTATGGTACAACCTGTAAACTAAAGTTAATGATCCTGTGCTGTTTATTTGATATTTGCAAGAGTTAATGTTAAACATTCCAATCACACACATACACACCTGATAACTGTGGTACATGTCATACATGTGTACATGTGATACATGTGATACATGTGGTACATGTGGTACATGTGATACATGTCAATTGATTTCATGGGAACATAAAATAAATCAAGTTACATAATTCAAATCTATACAATCTTATTACACTGCAATAAAATTTTGGGGTACATATGATTCATCGAAGAAATAGCTAAAAGGACAAAGAACCTCTGGCTCTGGGCACATCTCTTCAACTCCACCGTTCTCCCTGCATTGACATACGCCTCAGAGACCTGGGCCCTACGAAAAGCAGGATGAGAATGCTATTCGGGTCTCCCAGAGAGGAATCAAAAGAGCTATGCTTGGAATATCACGCCTCACTCAAGTGAGAGAAGGAATCCGGATTTCTGACCTCCGTCGCTATTCCAGAATCAGGGACGCTGTCTCGTTTGCCAAGGCTTTGAAAATCAGATGGGCTGGACATGTAATGGGATTTGGAGACAACGGCTGGACTAGAGGCGTTACCGACTGGATCCCACCGGATGTCAAAAGATCACGTGGCCGCCCACCTACAAGATGGTCAGACTTCCTTGTCAAGACCCTTAAGGAACGGTTTGAGGCTCTTCATATTCCTGAATCAACCAGATGCCATTGGGCTACATTGCCACGTGATAGGGTCCAATGGAAATGTTACTGGCGCCCGCTCGAGCAAATCGATGAATAACGGGATTCAAGTGATCAAGTGATGATTTATCTGGAATCAATTCCAGGACGACTGGTAATGAAATGGGCGTTTGCCTTGCACGCGGCGGCCCGTGCCAGCCCGGGTTCGATCCCCGGCATCCCATATGGTCCCCCGAGCACCGCCAGGAGTAATTCCTGAGTGCAGAGCCAGGAGGAACCCCTGAGCATTGCCGGGTGTGACCCAAAAAGCAGAAAAAAAAAAGTGTGAAATTGACTAAGGAAGAGAGTGAGAGTTGAGTTAGGAGGTGTTGTTGAAGCCAAGGGAGGAATAATTGGAAAGGGAAGATCGGAAGTCAACTGCCCAATCATCTTCTCTGTGTACAGCAGAAAGTAGGATGGCTGTGTGATCTAGCCCAACGGGATGTAAAGAGAAGTTGCTACACTGGGTTTTGGAATAAGCCCTTTCAAAACAGGAAAGACATGAAGAGATGGGCTTGTCAGTATTTACTTCTTCCTGCCTGGTATGTAAGTGAGATTGAACATGCCCATTGTGGCCAGAGTGAGTTGCAAGAGAACAAAAGCTACTTGGTTAAGGGTGTCTGAAAAGAGAGGTAGAAAAAGCTGGGTTTCTGTTCGCATTGTAAAATCATCAAGCCAGCTCTTAACTACTTATCTCTAGACACTATGTTCTGTGAAAAAACATAAAAAGCCAGTGGGCTAACCAATGTAGACTGCAGTTATGAGCAAATGCAACACCTGACTTCCTTTAAAATAGGAAATAGTGGAAAAAATAAAATAAAAGGATAAAATAAAAGAATATTATGCATAATTGAAGATATCAAAGGTATTGTCAAGAATTTCAATCAATGTAAATCATGTACTGATGTGATTATCAGAAAGGCAGAAATTAGCATTTTTTACTTCCTGTGTGCCACACACTATACTCCTGTTTTATATATATTATCATAATTCACTGTTATTACAACTTTCAGAGATAGAAAAATCAAATTAAGGAAAAAAGACATAAAAGCAGATGGGCTACAAATGATAAAAAAATTATCATAGTTTCTTTCTCAGCAATGCAAAGTGTGAGGTGCTGATGGCTCAGCTGAACGGAGACACATCAAACAGGCAGACCTAGGTACAGACCTAGGAAGGGAATTGGGAGAATGGACAGGAGGGAGAATAACGTACTTGGATTCAGCAGTATTGGACTACTGAGAGATTAGTGAAAGCAGACAAGAGGACCAAAACAAGACTGAGAAACACCAAATACAAGGGGGAGGGAGCATACTAATTTTCTAGAATTCAAGGAAGGAGTGGGTTTAAAAAAAAAGTATGCGAAGGAGTTTTCTAGTATACATTGGTCAAAAAAGCTTAATACTGGCCCAGGGAGTTAATGAACTATAGTCTACAGAAAACCAGCCTCCAGTCAATTTTTCTAAATAAAATTTTTCACATAAGTTTACTTACACAATATCTATAGCTGGTTTCACCTTAGAGGCAGAGTCAAATAGTTACAACAGAGATGATATAACTCACACTGCCAAAATTATTTACTATCTACTTCTTCTTTTAAAAAACATCACAACCCCTACCCTAGACTATAAGCTTCCTATCCTGTCAGATATTTGCTAAGCTCTGGCAAATGGTGCAAAATATCTGCTAACCAAGAAATAGCAAGTTGACATCAGATTTAGACACAATCAGTGACCTTTAAGAAAGCAATTTATTAAGAGAATTTAGATTCAGAATCAGTCAAAAAGGAGACAGTAGGGAACCAAATAGAAGAATTAAATTTGTAGAAAGGGGAGCTGCTTATTTCTGACCAAAGTAAAAGAAAAAAAATGAGTGATTGATAGTACAGAAATGTTTTAAGGCAAAGAATGAAAAAAAACTAAAGACACTCACTTTAGACAATGTGAGCTCGTATTTGAGGCCAGCTGTAAAACAAATATGGAAGACCTAAGGGGGAAAATTGAAATGATAACACCTGGAAATATCTGTGGGAAAAGTGACTGAAAGTGAATAAAGGTCACTAAGCATAAGAAGATCTTTTTAAAACTGAAGAGCATAAGCAAGCATCCTAATAAAATAAGAATTTTATTTTCTTATAGATATATAACAGTTATATACACACATATATAACATAAATGTGTTTATGTTATTCACACATTTGATAATTTGAGTAGAGAAGTGGGCTGATGAACCATGATAATCATAATTGTGATTATGATTGCGATAAGTCTGACTTTAATGTACTGCAGTGAGGACCCAAACCCCAAAACAACTATGCATGAAATCAATACTCAAGAACCTGTTTGCTGTTTAAATTTTTCTGGTTCCACTACCTCTGACACCATGTAAACTCATTTATGGTCCATGATCCAGAGACTCATAAATAAATCTGGAATCAACAAGTTGCAGAAGATTATTCTGGACACTCGAGCATGATTGAGTGATCTGGGACACCCTGGAGTGGGGGTCAGGTCAGCCCAGTGATCATGCAAAACAGCCTTGGTAGTAAAGCCCCTACACTCCACAACAGCTACCATGCTGCTGGCAGGACTCAACTGCCTTGGGATGAGCTTCACTAAAAAATGAATCTGCTGAAAAATTCAGGTATGTGGATTTTGGGACTGAAATCTCCAGGCTTTCACAGAGTTGGGGATGGGCTGCCTCCCCCCATCTCTCTATGCTTCAGGAAACCCGGGCAGCCATGCACACATCCCAAAGCCATCACCCAGTTAAAATTTAACTCCAGTTGTATCATTCTGTTAAAAACTCAACTTCCTGGAGTGACATCTCACATTCTACAACACTGATAAATTAGGAGCAGCTCACCAGATTGGATGGGATATAACAGAAGGCAACCAATCTCTACTTGCAAAACATAAACACAGAAGGCTTGACTTGTAACAACATTCTAGTAATCTTATACATGACTTAATGGCTCCATGATGAGATACAACAATTTTCACTAACTTTCTTCTAAGGAAATATTTTTTGATCATTCTGTTAGCAAATTATTGATAACAAGAAATATAAAATAAATTACTAAGGGCCTGCTATGGGGAAGGCTTAAGAAGTGTTGTGAGACCATGGTGGAGGGTAGGTGTAATGGTGGTGGATTTGGTGTTAGAATACTGAATGTGGGAGCCAGAGCCATAGTCCAGCAGGTAGGGCATTTACCTTGCACGCAGCCAACCCAGGTTCAATCCCCAGCATCCCATATGGTCCCCAAGCACTGCAAGGAGTAATTCCTGAGTTCAGAGCCAGGAGTAACCCCTGAGCGCCGCCGGGTGTGACCCAAAAAAGCAAAAAAAAAAAAAAAGAGAGAGATTTGCAAGATAGCACCTCCAGGTGTTACCCAAAAAGCAAAAAAAAAAAAAAAAAGAAAAAAGAAAAAAGAAAGAAAGAAAGAATATTGAATGCTGTTACAAATCATCATGAACAACTTTGTAAACCACAGTGTTTACTATATAAACTATCACTGTATCACTATCTTCCCGTTCATCATCGATTTGATCAAGCAGGCACCAGTAACATCTCCATATGTCCTATCTTATGCTAGTAGAGCCCAAGGGCATCTGCTTGTTCCAGAAACATAAAGAGCCTCAAACCATTATATTAGGTCATGGGAATGAGGTCTATAATTGTTACTGGTATTTGGCATATCAAATACGACATGGGTAGCTTGCCAGGCTTGCCGTGCGGGTGGCATACTCTTGTAGTCACCTCTAAATCCAGCATTTATTGTTGAACCGCATGGCCGCAAGCAGCCGCGTGAGCTGAGCTGTGAGAGGCTTGTCTGCTTGGTGGAGTTCTGACGAGAAGGAAGTCCCGATGTGGAAAATGGCGGCCCTCATGGCAGACGAGCCTATCACAGTCTGGATCATCAACACCCACTCTGCAGCAGTCTTTTTCAAGTCTGGCCCAGGTATGCTGATCCAGAGACTCACAGACATGGGGCAGAGCTGCTACCGTCTCTCCCTGTGCCCAGCCACTCACGAGGCACCCAGGAGGGATGGTGGGTTCTAGCCCTGGCCCGCCACCCCAGCAGAGCCTCGCAACAAGCCAGATGACCCCCCCACTCTATGTGTATATAAATATAAATATAAATATAAAAATAAATATAAAAAAAATATATATATATATATATATATGTTGGAGGACATGTTTAGCTAATCTGGGAGTTTTGTTGTTTTGCTCACTCCCAGCTTAATCTTATTTAAGCCAATGTTCATTCTAATGAGATCTCTCTTCTATGTAAACACTTCTAGAGGATGTGGCAGTTACAGAAGTCACCTTGATTGAATAACTTCTGACTTATACATCTACTAAGACTTGTATGTTTTCTAGATTGGGCACAGCTCCTCTTTATACCCACTGCACCCAACGTGGGACAGTTAGAATTTACCAGGAGACTACCACCCTGGCTACGCTGAGACTAAAGGTAGACTATAGGAAGGATCATACTAGTTTGCTCTAAGCAGGCGAGTATGACCCTTTCAGTACATGAGAACAAGATGCTCAGAATCACACTGGTGCAGATAATAATAAGGGCCTTGTGGGTACCATCTAGATTACATGAAGCTCATAAAGTTAAGATGTATTACTTTATATCAGCCCCTCTCTCTCCAGTGTTTTACATAAGAGATAATCTCGGGATTAGTCCTTGGTGTAACCTTTGTTTATACCTACAATAGGGTGTGGCACTACACTCTGTTGAGGGTTCTTTGTTGGCATGACAACCTCCTGATTGGATTACTTTGGTGTATATAAGGGGCTGACTTGAGGCCCCTTCACCTTTTGCCTTTTTGGTTCCTCAGCCTTCAGCTTTTGGCTTTTGGCCTTTTGCTCTTTGGCCTTTTTGCTCCTTCTGGGTTGGACTCAGCTCGGGTGACATCCTCTCTCTTTGGTGGGAGACTTAGGCTCTTTTGTATGGTCTAAGTTTGGACCAGAGCTAGAGTTTGTTCATTATATTGGATTGCTGTGGAAGAGCTTTTGTACTATTAAAAGCCATTTTTGGAACTGCACCGGACTCGTGAGTTTTCATCTTTCTCCCGGCGTCCTCGGAGGTAGAAGACAACCTCTGTCCTGACACTGTCGGGGACCCCAGCGGCGTTCCCGACATATATATATATATCACTGTATCGCTGTCTTCAGTGATATGGGGCAGAGCTGCTACTTGCTCTCCCTGTGCCCAGTTGCTCACAAGGCGCCCAGAAGGGATGGCAGGTTCTAGCCCTGGCCCACCACCTCAGCAGAGCCTTGCAACAAGCCAGACGGCCCCCCCCCCCCACTCCATGATGGCCTCCGTTTTCCACATCCGGACTTCTCTCTCATCAGAACTCCACCCAGCAGACCAACCTATCACAGCCCGGCTCGCGGCGCTGCTTGCTGCCGCGTGGTTCATCAATAAATGCTGGACTTAGAGATGACTACAAGAGTATGCTACCTGCATGGCAGAGCCTGGCAAGCTACCCGTGTTGTATTTGATATGCCAAATACCAGTAACAATTATAGACATCATTCCGGAATGGATTGAGGCTCTTTATGTTCCTGGAGCAAGCAGATGCCCTTGGGCTCTACTAGCATGAGACAGGACATATGGAGATGTTACTGGGTCCCGCTCGAGCAAATCGATGATGAACGGGAAGACAGTGATATATATATATATATATATATATATATATATATTATATATATAATATATAATAACTTCTCAGTATCTGCACTGCAAACCGCAAAGCCCAAAAGGAGCAGGGGAGAAACAGAGACAGAGACAGAAAGAGAGAAAGAGAGTGAGAGAGAAAAGAAAAGTGCCTGCCAAAGAGGCAATGTGGAGGGATTAGTGGGGGGGTGATGTGGATGTCTAATAACTCTAAAAACCTAAACTGTGTTTATACATTTGTTTTTACCAAGAACCATTTCCTGACTAGCTCATAGGTACTAAAGCCAATGTACATACTTTTCCGATTCTGGAGCAGCATCTTTTTTGCTTTTTGAAAACGATTCTGAACTGATGTGAGTGCCTCTGGTGAGTACTGGGCAGCATTGCTCTCCATGTATTTCAGGACATACTCATCTGTGTCAAGAATAACAAACCGGTGGCCAAACACTGAAAGAGAGGTAGAAATAGATTTATCTTGGTTATGTTTCCTATCATGCAACCAATAGTAAAAGAATAACTTTCAGCAATAAATTTGTAAACATGAATTTATGACCTACACTAATAAACAGTCTCAACAGCTCTCTAAAGTAAGCAGTGACAGACTGGAAAGATAAATCAATAGGATGGAGTATGTATTTTGCATATAGGAGTCTGTGTTTGATCCCCAGCACTGCATGGTTCATTGGAAACTTCCAGGTATGGTCCTCTGAATACTCTTTTTCTAAAAATAAATAGATCTGCCATTTTCTCAGTGTTTAGGAAGCTCAGGTTTGCAACTCATTTAGAATGTAATTGATAAGGAGGGTGCTACAGACTTCATACCACCTACATAAGAATGCTATCTATCAGCTGGAATAGGCAAACACCTACTTTCTGTACTGTATCTCCCTTCCCTCTTACAAAGGCTAACTAAGTTGAATTCTTGGGGATTTTGTTTGTTTGGCGCTCATACCCAGTGCTGCCTAGGGCTTACTCCTGACTCTGCACTCAGGGATCAATCCTGGCAGGCTCAGGAGATCATACTGGGTGCTGAGGATCACAGCTGGATTGGCTGCATGCAAGACAAATACTCTACCCACTGTACTATTGCTCCAGCCCCTGAATAAAATTCTAAGAAACACCATTTGTTCCTTTGATAAGTAGGAAAGTACAAACTGGTTGGACTGACCTTCGATCACAGCTCCAATGAAGAAGTCACTGGGACTATAGTAGGTAGGATTATCCACAGAAGAGAACGGTTTAGCAACTTTAGTTCTACCCAGGTATTTACCCCCAATGATACCGGAATTTCTAACAGGAGGCTCAAAGATGCTGATCATGTCAGTGCCTAGAAAGTAAGAGAAGACAAATCGACGGTCTTTGTCTTCTGGATTGGGGGATTCCTATAAAGGTAAAGAAAAGAGAATATCATGAAGGTTCAGATGTATCCAGATATTCTGAACTTAAATGCTTTTGGGACTAAATATATAAGCTCAATTTATTAAAGTGCAATATAAATGGAACTCTGATAACCTAGTACTGCAGGAACTCTGATAACCTAGAAAGGACACCCCTCTTCTAAGAGAGAGGTAGACCCAATTAACTCCAATTCATTGGTACCTTGCGGGAAGTCAGACCATACTGCTGTATTGTCGGGTGTCACTGGGGTGCCCAACAGTATCAGGACAGAAGTTCTCTTCTACCTCCGAGGCCGCCAGGGAATGGATGAAAACTCACGAGTTGGGGCGCAGTTCCAAAAAGGCTTTTAATAGTACAAAAGCTCTACAACAGCAATCCAATATAATGAAAGAACTCTAACTCTAACTGTATGTTCCAGTTTTCATATGAAGATAGAAATTTGGTTTACTATATAAAATCTTTGATTTTAAAATGCTGAATCCATCTTTTCAAAGCAACATTTAGGTCAAGCAAAACACATATGCAGGTTACTTTCTACCCACTGCCTGCCATTTTGAGACCTCTTGACTTATGTTATATTCAACTTTCACTGTATCACTGTCTTCCCGTTCATCATCAATTTGCTCAAGCGGGACCCAGTAACATCTCCATATGTCCTGTCTCATGCTAGTAGAGCCCAAGGGCATCTGCTTGCTCCAGGAATATAAAGAGCCTCAATCCATTCCGGAATGAGGTCTATAACTTTATGGGAAATAAAATGATTACTCAAACCTGGGTCTTAAATATATTTATACATCACTTGTATCACTCGTCTTCCCGTTGTTCATCGATTTGCTTGAGCAAGCACCAGTAACATCTCCATACGTCCTGTCACATGCTAGTGAAGCCCAAGGGCATCTGCTTGATCCAGTAACATGAAGAGCCTCAAACCATTCAATCAGGTCATGGGAATGAGGTCTATAATTGTTACGGTTTTTGGCATATCAAATATGACACAGGTAGCTTGCCAGGCTCTGCTATGTGGGCGGGATACTCTTGTAGTAGCCTCTCATCTCATGCATTTATTGATGAACCGCAATGGGGTGAGATCGATTTTTCTGCTGGGTGGAGTTCTGATGAGCTGTGGAGTCCGGATGTTGAAAATGGTGGCCCTCATGGCTTGGGAGTTCCTCTGACTTCTTCCAAGGCTCTGCTGGGATGGCGGGTCAAGGCTAGAACCTGCCTTCCCTTCTGGGAACCTTATGATCAGCTGGGCACAGGGAGAGCCGGTAGCATTTCTGCCCCATGTATCTGAGTCTCTGGATCAGGGCTTGAAATAGAATGCTGTAACTGCCAAGAGTAATTCCTGAGTGCATAGCCAGGAGTAACCCCTGAGCATTGCCGGTGTGACCCAAAAAGCAAAAATAAAAAACCCCAAAACAAAGAAATAGACTGCTGTAGGGTGGGACTCTGACAAGCAGGGCTTGTGATCAGCTCTTCTGCTGGGTGGAGCTCTGACGAGCTGTGGAGTCCAGATGTTGAAAATGGCAGCCCTCATGGTGTGGGGGTTCCTCTGGCTTCTTGCAAGGCTCTGCTGGGATGGCGGGCCAGGGCTAGAAGCTGCCTTCTCTCCTGGTTACATGGATGTGGCAAACTCTGGTTTGATTCCCAGTATCACATATGGACCTGTGAGTGATCCCTGAGTGTAGAGCCAGGAGTGAGCCCTGGGTACAACTGGGTTCAATCCCCAGCATCTCATATGGTCCCCTGAGCACCTCAGAAGTAATTCCTGAGTGCAAAGCCAGGAGTAACCCCCTGAGCATTGATGGATGTATAAAATATGTATAAAATTATTTACATATATAGTTTTAAAAAAGAAAAAAACTTAGTAAGAAAGGAATCAGCAACGTAAAATCATACTTTATAAAAACCAGAAGTGATTCTGAAAACTTTCCTGTAGACAAGACTTTTCCTAAATTAAGTCATTTTAAATCGTCATCCAATTCCTAAGAAATAAAATCCAGATTAGGAATCTAAATACAGATATAGGATTGATTAATATCTTCTTATATCACAACTTCAGCACATATGTTCCCTTAGAACATGAAAATATTTGTGCAACAATTTCTTGTCTATTAAATAAAATGTAATAGGTCTGTTTAATAAAATAACTGCCTTGTTAGCATCCCCTAATATGAAAGTCTTTAAACTTTTAAAATTAGAGACTCTTATAATAACAAAATTTAAAACACACGCACAATAGAGTTAATAAAAATCACATTACTCCTCTGCTCTCAAACCTCTATAGAAGTCCTAATAGGCCTAAATAAAATACAAAATTTTGAGCAGGGCTACAGAAAAGAGTGGAAAAGCCAGATGGGAAGGGCAGAGTTACCTGATAGGAAAATTAATTAATTATGCTTTTGGGTCACACCTGGCAGTGCTTAGGGCTTACTCTAGTCTGTGTGCAGGGATTACTCCTGGAGATATCTGGAGTATCACATAAGGTGTTAGGGGGATCAGTTCAGGTTGGTTGCCTGCAAGACAAGCACCTTACACCTAGACTATCTCTGCAGTCCTGACTTAACTACTGTTTAAAATTCCCTACTTACAATTTTTCTGTTCAAGTTTTCTATTTTCTTCTGATTCAGTCTTCAAAGGTTGTATGACTCTAAAAATACACTCACCTCTCCTAAGGTTAATGGAATAAAATTGTTCATAGTAACCTTTTAGGATCTTTTTATTCTGAGGCATGTTATAATTTCCACCTATTCATCTCTTATCGAATCTATGTGGGTTTGATTCTTCGTGAATCTAGCAAAAGTCTGTTAATATTATTAACTTTCAAAAAACCAGTTCTTTGTTTCACTTACTGTTTCATGTATTGTTTTCTTGATTTTTATATCAATTACTTCTGCTCTAATTCTTGTTATTTCCTTCTACATGCTTTGCTCATGTTTTTCTAGTCTCTCAAGTTATGAAGTTAGGTTATTATTCAAGCTTTCAATTTTTCCTGGCATAAGACAGTACTGCTATACTATGCACGTCCCCCTTGGTTCTGCTTTTGCTGTGTCCTGGAGTTTCTGACCTTTTGTTTCATAATTCTTGCTCATTTCCAGGAAACTTTGGCTTTCTTTCTGATTTACCCTTTGGCCCAACAGTTGTTTAATATATGTTGCTCAGTTCCAAAATGTTTGGGCTTCTCTTGGCTTTCTTTTTTATAGTTAATTTGTACCTTGGTAGCCTGCAGTCTGAGAAGATATTTCATATGGTTTCTATTTTTCTGATTTTATGGACATTCAAATTATGTCCCAGCATGTGGTTTATCCTGAAGAATGTTCTATGTGCACTGGAAAAGAATGTGTCTTCGGCTTTTTAGGGGATGGATAGTCCTACATATTCCATTAATCAGTTCTTCTTGTACCTCCTTTGGGGTTCTTAGTTCCTTATTGATGTCCTGTCTGGTTGATCTGTCTAATGGTGGGTGATATGTTAAAGTCTCTGGCTACTGAGACGCTATCAGTGGATCTTCTCGGGTCTATCAGCAGTTGTTTAATTCTTTGCTGCCCATTTTGTTTGGTTTTAAGCCACACCTGGTAGTGCTCAGGGTCTACTTTTAGCTCTGTGCTCAGGAGTGGCTTCTGGCATATATTTTGACAGTTAAATAGTTCGATACTTTTTTATCTACCTGATTTCTCAACCTGATTTCTTTTTATCTATCTTATTTCTCAACAGATGCAATGTCCATCCCTGTCTCCTTTCACTTTCAGTCGTTTGAATGCTATTAGATCTGATACAAGTATGGTCATTTCTGTTATTTTAAGTCTATCATGAGTCTGGATGATTGTTTCCAATCTTTACTCTGAGCTTGTGTTCAGTGTCATCAGCTCAAGCATATCTCTTGTAAACAGCAAGCAGAGTTGGACTTTGTTTTCAGATCTCCCTGGTAACTGTGATTTCTTTTTTTAAATTTTTTATTTTACTTTCCCATTATACCTTATATAAACACG
>JAJIBD010034229.1:0-80867 GCA_021461705.1 Cryptotis parvus
TTTGTTTGTTGGCTTTATAACTTTATCTTGTTAAGAGCCAGGAAATGTTAGAAGACTTCTTTTAAAAAGAAAATCCTCATTTTAGCCCAAGCCATTTTTATTGCTTACCAATTGTGCCTTCGGTTAGGGTTAGTGGAGCTTTGTTAGTACTGCTGAATAACTGGATATCACTGCCACTCCAGGGAGGTCATAATTGTGAGAAATAGTCGACAAGGTGGTTTCCTCGAGTAGCACTTTGAGGGAAGTAAATCCTGGAGAGCCAGCTTGTTTTAGAATAGACTTGGGAGTGAACTCTCTCTTCAACCAAAACATGTTGAGTTTACTTGGGTACAATCCTGGCCCTGACCCACCTCCTTGTGGCATCAGTGTGTAACGACAAGCATCTGCTAATGCAAGTCTTGGCATTACTTAGTAACGCACCTTCAGTGGGCAGGGTGAAGGGGTCACAGGGTTTTGCTCAACACTGATAGCTGGCATCGTTAGGACGTTAGCAGTTAGAGTGCTGGTTTGTGGTATTGGAGAATCATGCTCAGTTCATTGCCCTAATTTTCAAGGTTATGTGACAGAAGGCATTTGAAGTTCTCACTCTCTCTAAAGAAAGGAATGGTTTGCTAGGTTTATTAGGAGTTTCATACGAGAATGTGGACACTAAGAAGGGCAGAGGAGAAGGGTCATAGTGGGAGTGCAGCAGAGAGGGCGCTTGCCTTGCATGCAGCTGACCCAAGTTGATCTCCAGCATCCCACATGGTCCCTTGAGCACTTCCAGGAGTGATACCTTAGTGCAGAGCCAGGAATTACCCCTGAGCATCTCCAGGTGTGGCTCCTCAGTTAGGGCAGAGGAGAATGGCACTCCAGGAGGGCAGGGGCACATAACTATATATGCATGAAGGAGGTATTTGGCCTGAGAGGCGTTACAGGCGCACTCAGTTGGGGGCTTATAAAAGGGCAGACCCCTGAGCAAGAACATTCTAGTTCTATTTAAAACCTCATTGTTTTCCCTCTGCCCCAGGTCAGCTGCCTTGGCCATGTGTGGATGGTCAGAGCCCATGGGAAGTCTCAGGGGTTATTCCCCCAGCTCCAGTCCCCAAAAATGAAATACCACTCCACTTTTTTTTTCTGTTTTTTGGGTCACACCTGGCAGTGTCAGGGGTTACTCTTGGCTCTGCACTCAGGAATTACTCCTGGCACTGTGTGGGGACCATATGGGATGCCGGGATCGAACATGGGTTGGCCGCATGCAAGGCAAATGCCCTACCTGCTGGACTATCGCTCCAGCCCCTATCACTCCACTTTAAACTGGAAGTTGAAGTCTAGATTAGCAGTGCTTTTCAAGAGCTTTTTATAGTTTAAAATTAGTAAATCTAAATTTTGTTCCATCTGGGGTGAATTTGTAAGTCAAGGAGGAAATAAGTATAACTCGAATATTTTTTTTAAAAAAGCAGAATTTTAATATCTGATACTCAGATGAATATTCAGACAAGAATAAGAAGTGTTATTAATCTGAGAAGTTTAATAATGATTTACAGAATTTGTAGCAAAGCCATTTAGCTGAAGATTTCTGTGTTAGAGTGAAAGGTTAAGGTACTGAGATTTTTTTTTTAGGGGAACTTCTGGAGACGCTCATTAGTTACATGAAAAAGATCTGTTAGGGCCGGAGCGATAGCCCAGCGGGTAGGGCGTTTGCCTTGCACGCAGCCGGCCTGTGCCGGCCCGGGTTCGATCCCCGGCATCCCATATGGTTCCCCGAGCACCGCCAGGAGAAATTCCCGAGCAAAAAGCCAGGAGTAACCCCTGAGCATCGCCGGTGTGACCCAAAAAGCAAAAAAAAAAAAAAAAAAAAAAAAAAGATCTGTTAGAAACAACAGCAGACGCAAGGTGTGATTCAGTTATGGGCAGTAGAAGCAAAGCATGTGGACATCTGAGCTCACTGTACTCGGGTGTTAGCAGTCCTGTGTAGCACTAAGGTCTCTGGGGTTCTTAATATCTTCTGAGTCCAGGCATGGAGGGACATTAGGGGGTTCCTTTGACCACTAGCACCCCAGAGGAGGAGCCTAACGTACTTGTTTGACACCTTCAGCAATTGCTCAACATGGACAGCCAGATCGTTCCTTAATGAAATCAGTTTCATTGAAAATTAGTTGCAGGGGCCGGAGCGATAGTCCAGCGGGTAGGGCTTTTGCCTTGCACCAGGCCGAACCCGGGTTCGATCCCCCGGCATCCCATATGGTCCCCTGAGCACCGCCAGGAGTAATTCCTGAGTGCAGAGCCAGGAGAAACCCCTGAGCATTGCTGGGTGTGACCCTCCCAAAAAAAGCCAAAAAAAAATCATTTGCAGGGTTTTCAAACACCAATGAGTGCTACTTGTGAATGGGAGGGCTTTGCTGAATTTTAGATTCCAGGTATGGCAAATTACTTTCAAATAACTAAAATACGCTTTTTTTAAAATCTGGCAATGCTCAGAGGTTCCTCGGGGCCCTGCACTCAGGAATTTCTCCTAGTGGTGCTTGGGGGAGCATATGGGATCCCGGAGAATGAACCCAAATTGGCCCCATGCAAGGCAAATACCCACCCTGCTGTACTATGCCCGGCCCTTACTTCCCATCTTTTATAGGACAGCTAACTCTCTCATTTAGGATTAGTTGCGTGTCCACACGTAGAATGGAAGGAAAGTGCAGAGCAGCCCCACTGCTGGAGGTCCGCTTTCATGTGCCAGGCTGGGGCTTCACCTCCGTTTGCCACACAGACTTCTCTAAGCAACCAAATGGTGTTGAAAATTCTTCCTCCTCGCTTTCTAAAACTTCTTCCCTTACTATGCCCACACCCCTCCCCCAAGGGGAGGAAAAGAACAAAAAGGAAAAGATACACATATTCTTTTTTGAAAAGCTAAGTTTTTCCCTAAAGTCATCAGATGAACCTTACCTGGAAATTAGTATCTAATATCATATATGAAGAAATGCATTGATGTATGCTATACAGTATTTATTAAGTAGTTGTAACTGTAAACTCACCTACTTAGTAGACAGAGTTTCAGGTTAAAGATTGGGGGATGTCCGGGCAATCAGAAACATTACTTTAAATGCCGTTCACCTCTTTTAAAGTCATGTTTTATTTAGCACTTTTTAGGCTGGTTGAAGTCTCTAGTGCCTGTTGATATCACCTATGTTCGCACACATTTTGTTACTAAAAATTGTTGCATGACAGGAGAGATTGAATTATTTATTTCTGGTATTTTTATAAGTGGGAAAATCTTTAACCAGGAAATGCTTAGGCTTTCTTCCTAGACTTCCCCTTCTCCTCCTAAGCCTAAAGGTAACAAAGCTTTTTGTTATTCAGCTGATTATGCACTTAGCTAAGAAACCAAAATTAATTCTTCTTTAAAAAATTAAACTGTGTGGAATCTGGACAAGATTATGCTCCTCCTAGAAAAAACAGGTTTCACTATGAATGGTTGTGATGGACAAAATGTGACCACTTTTAAGGAAAGGTTATGATGGATTGTTTGGTTTTTATGAAAACCTACAGGCCTTCTTGTTTAACTTTTATGCATGTGGATATGTTTGTATGTCTTCAAAGCCATGGAAAAACTCTCTCCATAGTTTTTAATGCAAAATTATCTTGTAAGCTGCTATGCAAATTATATTCAAGGCCCTACTTAAAAATTTAGAAACATTTTTGAAGCTTTCAGGGAAGACATATAGACTTAAGCACTTTTCTCTGCTTTTTTGTATCCAATCTTGGACACTTGCGCTAAATTACGGTCTTAAAACTTTCACTGCTTATAAACTATTGATTGTATATATTTAAACTACCCATATACCCAGGCATTCCTCTTCTTGCCACTCACTGTTGACACCGTGAAATGCATTGATAATTTAGAAAGCCAAAGGTCTTTTTTTCTATTCCTAATTAAGTAAAAGCTTATTGCTTTGGTTAACTTCAAATATATAAAATGGGGGCTGGAGCGATAGCCCAGTGGGTAGGGCGTTTGCCTTGCACGCTGCCAGCATGGGCTGGCCCGGGTTCAATCCCGGCATCCCATATGGTCCCCCGAGCACCGCCAGGAGTGATTCTTGAGTGCAGAGCCAGGAGTAACCCCTGAGCATCGCTGGGTGTGACCCAAAAAGCAAAAAAAAAAAAAAAATCAAACATATAAAATGGAAACATTTAAATTTGGGGTTCTCTTGAACTTTAAGTTGGATTTGACAAAGTCATGTTCACTCTTTTATATATCTCTATCAGGTGTATTTTGAGCCAGCTGGTCATATAGTCTGCCTGGAGTTGGGAAATCTCTTTCAGTCCAGTTGGTATGGTGAGAGTCATGTTTCTTTCCTTGAAACATGAAAACGGAAGGCATTGCCATCTCCTGTTCTTTTTGCTCCTGTTTTAATTGCTTAATAATCTTTAATTATTTTTACTTTCTATACACTGTCTTTGAAAATGGACAGCAAGTCTTCTTGCTTTTCTAAAAGCTATAACCTTCTCTGGGTGTATATACACTTAACAAATGTACAATGGTCATTCTAAAGTTATGCTCTATACCAGAATTGTGGGTTTTTATTTTTGTTTTAGCAATATAGGTATTCCTAGGATATAGTAATATTAAGAACTTTATGCTAGTAATAGACTGTGTAATGGATGATTTGAATCCCTTTCTCTAACAAACATCTGGTAGATCAGTGACATTAGTTCATCCCTTTAAAGGATAGAAATTCAAGTTAGGGGCCGGGCGCAATAGCCTAGCAGATAGAGTGTTTGCTTTGCATGCGGCTGACCCAGGTTTGATCCCTGGCATCCCATATGGTTTCCCGCGCACTGCCAGGGAGTAATTCCTGAGTACAGAGCCAGGAATAATCAGGCATTGCTGGGTGTGACCCAAAAAAGAAAAAAATATCAATTTAAATAAGGTACAATAAATAGGTACATAGAGTGCCCCTGATTTATTGTCTCTTTGCCACTGACTAAACTGCTAACTGGAGCAAAGATTTTGTGCTAAGTTAAAAATAATTCCTCCTTCTTTTTTAGACCACATCTGGAACTTGCTCCCTGGGATCCCAAAAAGGATATAATCCAACCCCTAAAAAAATGTCTTAACAAGATTCTTCTTTTTACTTCAAAACTGATGAACTGAATCTCTTACCTCTTCTTCTTCCTTCCCACTTCAGGGAACTGAGCCAAAGTGTATTCAAGTTTTAAAAAGAAACCTAGGGGCTGGAGCGATTGTCCAGCGGATAGGGCGTTTGCCTAGCACGCAGCTGGACCCGGGTTCGATTCCCAGCATCCCATATGGTCTCCTAAGCACCGCCAGGAGTAATTCCTGAGTGCAGTGCAGAGCCAGGAGTAACCCCTGAGCATTGCCAGGTGTGACCCAAAAAAAAAAAAAAGAATCCCAGCACCAGAGATACAGTATAGGGGTTCTTTAGCTGCTTGCCTTGCACATAGCCAACAGTGGTTCAATCCCTGTTACCATATTTGGTTCCCCAGAGCACAGAGCCGGGAGTATCCCTGAGCACAGCCGGTTGTGGTCCAAGCTTTCCCCTAAGCCTCCCCACCAAAGAAATAAAAATCTACATTTCATGAGTACATGAACATGCTGTTTGTAAATGATTGTTACCTAATGAACTTTTGAAATTTTAATGAACTTTTGGCTTTTAAGGTACATATTCAACAAATAATTACCTTATAACTATAATCCTTCAATTACCCAAAAATTTCTCTCACTAAAAAGTGAGAGAAATGGGGCCGGAGTGATAGCCCAGCAGGTAGGGCGTTTGTCTAGCACACGGCCGGCCTGGGTTCCATCCCCAGCATCCCATGTGGTCCCCCGAGCACCGCCAGGAGTAATTTCTGAGTGCAGAGCCAGGAGAAACCCCTGAGCACTGCTGGGTGTGACCCAAAAAAGTGAGAGAAATGGTAAAATTCCTCAAGCTGTAAGATCTCAGTAGATTTCTAACTCTCAGTCCTCCAAGTACCTGACTCAGGTTTGGTTTTTTGCTTTTGGGGCCACACCCAGTAGTGCTCAAGACTCTACTCTTGACCCTGCACTCAGGGATCCCTCCTGGGGTGCTGGGGTGAACCCATCTACTCGTTGTACTCTGCCTACTATCCTCCAAGTCCTTCCTAATCCCAGCACTTATTGTTCTTGAAGCTATCAGTTTCATCACCTCTTCCAGAGGGATAAAAATCTCATGAGGAGACACAAAGTTTCTTTGGGTGTCTAGAGAAATTTTCAAACTTCAAGATGAATTCGTAAGTGTATTCTTAATAAGCATTTGTTAATGTGCAGCTCTTCACTGGCACTCTGAAAAGTTCAAGAGAAAGTTTCTGTCCCCAAATAGCACACAATCTGGGGGGCCGGAGCGATAGTCCAGCGGGTAGGGCATTTGCCTTGTACGTGGCTGGCCTGTGCCGCCCAGGTCCAATCCCCGGCATCCCATATGGTCCCCCGAGCACTGCCAGGAGTCATTCCTGAGTGCAGAGCCAGGAGTAACCCCTGAGCGTCACCAAGTGTGACCCAAAAAGCAAAAAAAAAAAAAAAAAAGCACACAATCCATTATATCTCAGTCATGCTGTCCCTTGGTCTAGGAGTGTCTGTGGACCCAGTTGCTTTATAGATGCGTATATATACGTTTCTCTTAACAAAGTCTATCTGCAGTGCTGCTGGTCTGACAAAGTGAGAAATGTTTGAAAGGATGCTCAGTCTTTGGTCCAGGCCAATGTGAAAAACTCCAAGCACTTTTGAAGTAGGTCAGGTTTTTTTTCTATAGAAAATACTCATACTTTTCCCAATGCATTAGACTTTATTTTGGGAAGAATAGCATAGACTATACTTAGTAAGGTATATCATGACAAGAAAAATTAAACTGTTGCCCAGATAGATTAATAGGAAAGTCTTTTTTTTTTTCTTAAGGAATGCTCTTTTTACAGCAAACAGCAAAGTTAAATGCATATTTCAAACCTCTTTTATGGTTTTGTTGGTGGCGGGCTCTCTCCCTTTCTCCTTTCTTTCCTCTTCCTGTTTCTCTTGGGATGGCGGTGGGGATCCAGTGCAAGGCCGCACACGTGCAAGACATCCCTGACCCCCTCCCCAGATCTTTACATTGTGCCGACTCACTCATTTTACACACTTTAGTGTGCTCTGACATCTTATTTGCTGAAAACCCTTAACACTTGTTAGAGTGACTGTTTCCACATAACAATTGATAAAAATGAAGATATCTTTCCCCATCCTCATTGTCCCCCTGAGGATATGTTGAACTTAGCAAACTTCTTTTTTTTTTTTTTTTATCATACCCAGCGATGCTCAGGAGTTACTCCTGGCTCTTCGCTCAGGAATTACTCCTAGCAGTGCTCAGGAACCATATATGGGATGCCGGGATCAAACCCAGGTTAGTCGCGTGCAAGGCAAACACCCTATCTGCTGTGCTATTACTCCGGCCCCATCAAAATTCTTCTAATTTTAGAATTTTCTTTGACTCAAACTCAGTTTTTTTTTTTTTTTTTTTTTTTTTTTTGCTTTTTTGGGTCACACCCAGCAATGCTCAGGAGTTTGTCCTGGCTCTGCACTCAGGAATTACTCCTACCAGTGCTCAGGGAACCATATGGGATGCTGGGGATGGAACCCAGGCCGGCACAGGCCGGCCACTGCAAGGCAAACGCCCTACCCGCTGGACTATCGCTCTGGCCCAAACTCAGTTTTATATTTTTTTTTTAAAGGCACCTAAAGAAAATAATGAATAAACAGAATTTCCCCACATTTTTTTTCATAGAGTAATAGTCCCTGTGTCTCCTAATTGCCAGAGCCAAATTTTCAGACAAGATCTACAGTGTGCCTGGAAAGCACCTGAGCCAGCAGCAGTAATTGGCAAAGGGAATAGTCACCTGGGCTCTTCCCGCTACCTGCAAATGTCCTTGAGTCGCCTACGCCTAATCCACCCTGAATGTGCCCGATCTCTCAAATGTCCTGGAGTTGTGTGCACCGATTACACCATGCCTTAAGTGGCATGGTCTTTGCTTTAAACCTGTTCTATGACGATCAGGTGCTAAAGATGAACTGTTGTTCGATATACCACCAAAGTATCATCACAGAGTGTGCTTCTTAGACTGGAAGAAGCACGCTACTTCTGCCTCAGACGTGTTCAAGCCAGTGTCAGTTCTGCTGTTTCCTCTTTGTTTTGTCAACTAATAGAATTGGGAGGAGAGGGACCAAAGTGATAGCACAGTGGGTAGGGCATTTGCCTTGCATGCAGCCGACTCAGATTCGATCCCCGGCAACCCATTTGGTCTCCCAAGCACCACCAGCCAGTAGTAATCCCTGAGCATTGCTGGGTGTGACCCAAAAAGATAACAATAAGTAAAACAGTTGGGAGGAGAGGAAATTTATTTAAAATTAACCAGGTTTGGCACAATTATCAATCTTAATATTATTCCGCACGCATTAGCAAATATACCCTCATTAACAACTAGTTTAAAGGGCCAGAAAAATAGTACAGTGGTTAAAGGCACTTTCTTGCATGCACATAACCTGGGTTTGATCCCTGGTACCCCACATGGTCCCTGATCCCTGCCAGCAATGATTCCTGAGCACAGAGCCAAGAGTAACCCCAGAGCACAACCAAATGTAGACAAAACCAAAACAGAGCTAGTTTAAGATTTGTTTTTTCCCCTCCAGTATAGGTCTCCAGTGTTATGTTTACAGTCTGTTGGAGGGATCATCATGGTGTGACCTTGATACCTAAAGAATCTATTTCCTTTTCTATCCGTCTTTAGAAAATGTGTCAAACCACTACCTATGAAAGTATATTTTGGTTAATATGTGAAATTCCAGTTATACCAACTTGTATGTATTATGTCCCACAAAAACTTTTTGTTAAGAATGAAGACAGACGTTAGGTTGATACCTTTTATAGTGGATCAAAAGTATGTGGTATTGAGGTTTTTTTTTAGAATCTTGTATTAAACGAGACTTAAGTGTTGTTTCAAATTTGTCTCAAATCTCATACCGAATCAAAACTCATGGCATAAAACAGGGCGGTATCAGTGTCCTTAATGACGACAGCTTCATGTATGAGCTATAAATGTAAATGCATAGACAATGCTTCCCCTTGAGTTGCGCATCAACATACTGCATTGTATATTACAATGGAAGTTTGGAACTTAAGGGTATTATATATGTATAAATACAGACGTTTATAACCTTTATACTGTAAATAAAAATTGCTTTCAGACATGTATTTTTAATAAATTAAAATTTTTTTTTTGTTTTGGAACCACACCCATTTGTGCTCATGGTTCTGCACTCAGGACTCACTTCTGGTGGGACTCGGGATTGAACCTGGTTTTTCTGAATGCAAGGCAAGTGCTACCTGCTGTAATAATTACTCCAGCTTTTTTTTTTTTTTTGCTTTTTGGGTCACACCTGGCAATACTCAGGGTTTACTCCTGGCTCTGCACTCAGGAATTTTCTCCTGGCAGTGCTTGGAGGACCATATGGGATGCCAAGGATTTAATCCGGGTCAGCCGTGTGCAAGACAAGTGCCCTACCTGCTGTGCTATGGCTCTGGCCCCTCCACCTATTATTATTATTATTTTTTTTTTTGCTTTTTGGGTCACACCCGGCAATGCTCAGGGGTTTCTCCTGGCTCTGCACTCAGGAATCACTCCTGGCGGTGCTCAGGGGACCATATGGGATGCCGGGATAGAACCCGGCCGGCATGGGCCGGCCACATGCAAGGCAAATGCCCTACCCACTGGGTTATCTCTCCGGCCCCTCCATCTATTTTTTTTTGGGTCACACCTGGCAATGTTCAGGGGTTACTCCTGGCTCTGCATTCAGGAATCACCCCTGGCGTTGCTCGGGGACCATATGGGATGCTGGGGATCGAACCCGGCCAGCATAGGCCGGCCGCGTGCAAAGCAAACGCCCTACCTGCTGGGCTATCGCTCCGGCCCCCATCCTCCATCTATTTTTAAAATTTTATTTTGGGGCCATATCCAGAAGTTAGTAGGGTTTACTCCTTGATCTGTACTCAGGGATCACTTTTGGTGGAACTGAGGAGATCATATGAGTGTCAGGGATCCAACTTGGTTTGGGGCGGGAGTGATAGCACAGCGGGTAGGGCATTTGCCTTGCACGCGCCCACCCAGGTTTGATCCCTGGCATCCCATATGGTCCCCCGAGCACTGTTAGGAGTAATTCCTGAGCACAGAGCCAGGAGTAACCCCTGAGTATTGCCGGGTGTGACCCAAAAAAGCAAAAAAAAAAAAAAAGGTTTGACTGCAGTGCAGGGTAAGCACCCTACCCCCTGTCTTACCTCTCTGATCCCTACTTATTTATCTATTTGTCTATTTAGGGAGAGAGTACAGTGAGTAGGGCGCTTGCCTTTCATGGAGCTGACCCAGCTCCTATCCCAAACATCCCATATGGTCCTCCAAACCCACCAGGAGTAATCCCCTGAGTGCAGAGCTAGAGTAAGCCCAGAGCACTACTGTTGTGAACTCCCCCTCCCCCCCCACACAAACATACAATAGCTGGAGAGACAATACAGCGGCAGGTGGTTGGTTGCCTTGCATACGGGCTGACCCAGTGTCGATCCCCTGTACTTCATGTGGTCCTCTGAGCATGGCCGGGATGATCCCTGAGTTCCGCAGAGCCAGGAGTAAACCCTGAGTACATCTTGATATGTGGCCCTAAAACCAAATCAAAACAAGCTCCTACATCCCTTTCACCCAAGTATTTAACATTTTCCCATATTTGTTCCATTAGCCTCTTGTCATTTTCTAACATGAATCTCATCACCGTTTAATTATCCAGTGTGTTCCTCCCCAAACACAAAAGACGCTCTGGTATTCTACTGCACTGCTCTACTCCCAGGAAATCAGCATTGGTACCACACTGCCCTGCAGCCCACAGACGCCTTTCAAATGGTGCCTGTCTATCCAGCAACATTCCCCTTTCTGCTGTCCCATCCTCTCTAGCGCTGTTGTGTGGCTGTGATGGCTTTCTGGGTTCTTCAGTCTCGAATGGATTCCTCCAAGAGGACAGGCGTGGGGGCTGGAGAGTCAGGCTAGGCTCTTCTCCGTGTGACTGACTCCCAGAACTGCTGCGACCCCCAAGGCCGGGTGGCTTGCAGCAGCACCGAGTGTGACCTGATTGTCCCGGTCCCATAAAAAGGGCGCTGGTCTTTATCTGAAAGAGGACCGTCTCTCCTAAACCTCTCCAGCATCACCTGTGCCCAAGCTAGGGCATGTGTTCTCGCAGGCACACACAGGAGAGATGCTGTGGCCTCCCTGACCTCGTAGCAGGAGAACACGAGCCTAGTCCACCAGGTGAGGGTTAACTGCTTACTGAGTTTGCCAGTATCTTCCCATGATTCTTTTGTTTGGAGCCACGCCCAGCTCATCCAAGGAGAGAGTCAGTCTCCCCCAATAATTACTGGGAACTGAGCCCTCAGGGTAGATACACTATATTATTATTTTTGTGTTTTGTTTTGGGGCTTACCCCGACTTTGTGCTCAGGGATCATGCCAGGGTGCAAGGCAAGCGCCTTAGTCCCCTGCACTATCTCTGGGACCCTGTGTTAGCTGCTGTACTAATCCGCTCCTCAAGCCAGAAAAAGGCAGATACTAATTGTTACTCTAGCCTATTAAACAGCAGGAATCTGGGATCACGATCACGATCACGATCTTCCCGTTGATCATCTATTGGCTAGAGCGGGCACCAGTAATAACTCCATATGTCCTGTCTCATGCCAGTAGAGCCAGGGGCATCGGCTTGCTACAGAAACATAAAGAGCCTCAAACCATTATATTAGGTCATGGGAATGACCTAATATAATTGTTACTGGAATTTGGCATATCAAATACAACACGAGAAGCTTGCCAGGAATCTGGGACCAGGGGGAAAACACAAAGGTTAAGGCACTTGCCTAGCGTGTAGCTGTGGCCTCTGCAAAGGTTCAAATCTGTAACACCGTCAGGTGTGGCCCCCTGAACATCGCCTGATGTAGCCCCGCCCCCGAGTCCCCAATAAAACACACCAGGAAACTTCTGGGAAGTCAGATTTACTGTGTGCAAACCTGCCTTTAAGCGCCGTTTTATTCTAAGCGGAGTCCGGGGCTTGAGAGGGTTTTCCCCCGCCCCCTTCTCTGGTCCCGCCTCTTTGGCCCGCAAGGCCCAGCCCATGCCTGCTCGACTTCCGCCCGGCCCCGCAGGCCCCGCCCCTGGTTCCCGCCCACCTGGCACGCCCCCTGCTTCTCGCTCCTCCCACCCCGTGGCTCCCTCGACTCCCCCGCCCCGCCCCCGCCCTGGCTCCGGCTCCGGCTCGCGACCCGCGACCCGCCCACCCAGCAGCAGCCCCCCGCCCCAGTCTTCCTCTTCCGCTCCCACACGACCTGGGCCCGGGCCGGGACCGCGGCCTACCTCCCACCGCTGTCCCGACCCGCGCGGCCGGGGCCGTCGGCAACGGCACCTGCAGTTCCGGCTGCCGCCGCCTGGGGGGGGGCCGCGCAGCTCGCGCCCGACCGCTCTGGGCCGCGCTGCTCGCTCACCCTCCGCCTCGGCTCCGGCTGCGACCCGCCGGGCTCCCGGTGCCCGACGCTGCACCTCGGCTCCCCGGGGCCGGACAGCGAGGCCGCCAGCAGCGCCGCGGGCTGTGGGCGGACCCAGGAGATGAAATGACAACGTCAACCCTCCAGGTACCTCGGCGCGTCTCGGCCCGGCTGGCGGAGGCCGAGGGAGGCGCGGCGGGGGCCTGCGGGCGGGCGGCCCCGGGGTAGCCTCCGCCCGGCCTCTGCGGCCTCGGGCTCGGCTGGGTGCCGCCGGCGGCCCAGCCCCGCCGTGGGCTGCAGCGGGGTCCGCGCCTCCCTCCCAGGGGCTCTGTCCGGCCGCCGCTGTCCCGCCCGCCCCGCCGCCGCCCACCGCCCCGCATTGGCTCCGGGCTGAGCCTCCCGCAGGTGCTGCCCATCCCGTCCGCCGCGAGACCACCACGCGCGCCCCGCGCACCCGGGTTTTGAGTCTCGGTCCCGCCACTCAAGAGCATGTGACCTTGGGCCAGGTCCCCTGATCTTGAAATCGCGGGTATCCCGACAGTAGGATGGGCTGGTCGCTTCCTGTCGCTTTCCTTATCTGTGACCGTGGCTCGAGAGTCCTGCACGTCCAGCTTTTAACACGTCGTGCGTGCAGTCAGTGGCCTGTCGGGCTTCGTGGAGGAAGGGGCATTTGGCTCAGTCACCCAAGGATGGGGTGCACTTAGATTCCTACCCAGGTGGAGAAGAAAAAGCAGGAACGGGGTTGGAAGCAATTCGGAGCCCTGAGTTAGGAATTAGCTGGAACCCAAAGCTGTTGAGTGGAACCAGCAGAGCTTTGGTCTGTTGTCATTACCCAGTTGTGCAAATGCGCCTGCAGATCCACCTGCTCGACAGTTGGGCGCGATCCGGGAGACCGGACGTCAGAGGTGCCTTTAGGGGGCCAGAGAAAAAGGACAGCTGGTCAGGCTCCTGCCCTGAATCCCACTGATCCAGGTAGAGTCCTGTCACCCCTTACGGCATCCTGAGCACTGCCAGGAGTGATCCCTGAGCACAGGCGGGTTTGGTTCAAAAACAAAGCAAAAAGATGCCTTTCGGAGGAAAACCCGTTTATATGTATTTATATTGGGGAGGCGGCTCAGAGCACCAGAGCACATGCTTTGCATGCAGCAGCCCAGCCGTGACCCGACTCTGCATGCCTCCCCCAGACTCACCATACAAGCCTCCCATGTACAGTGCAGCCCGTGCTGTCAGTTTATTCAGGATTGTGCAGACTCACTGCCGGTTATTCTCAGCTCATCTCCCCAAGCACAAACCTTCCCTTTTGTCTCACCTGTGGGCAACAAGTTAGTCTTCCTCTTGGTTGTTGTTTGGGCCACACCTGGCGATGCTCAGGAGTTACTCCTGGCTCTGCACTCAGGAATTACTTCTGGCGGTGCTCGGGGACCATATGGTATGCTGGGGATTGAACCTGGGTCTGCCACGTGCCAGGCAAGAGCTTTCCCCACTGTACTAGCTCTCCCACCCCAGATCTTTCTGTGCCCGTGACTTTGTCTAGTCTGGGCCCTTAAGAGAAACAGAATCCCAATGACAGGGTTCTTTGCGACTGGCTCCTCTCACTTAATGGGTGGGTTTTGCATGTGAATGGCTGAAAGAAGGTTCTTTTCCTTTGCACAGGGAATATCACACAATTCCCATTTCCAGGTTTGTAAGAAACTCTTTTCTTCTTTTTTTTTTAATAAATGCTTTATTATTATTTTTTTTCTTTTTTGGGTCACATCCGGCAATGCTCAGGGATTACTCCTGGCGGTGCTTGGAGGACCATATGGGATGCCCGGGATAGAACCCAGGTTGGCCATGTGCAAGGCAAGTGCCCTACCGCGCGCTATTGTCTCGCCCTATAACTTTTCTTTTTTTTTTTTTTTTGCTTTTTGGGTCACATCTGGCAATGCTCAGGGATTACTCCTAGCTCTGCACTCAGGAATTACTCCCTGGCAGTACTCAGGGGACCATATGGGATGCCGAGGATTGAACCCAGGTCAGCCACGTGCAAGGCAAACGCCCTACCTGCTGGACTATCGCTCTGGCCCACGGCCCTGTAACTTTCTTTGGAACACATCTTTGCTTGTTCACCACTGTGTTAGCCAAGGCCTCCCAGGGCAGAGCTCAGTCTTGCCACTGTATGGCCAGCAAGGCCTAAAATATTTGATGCAAGTTTACAGGTAAAGTTCCACATCTCCCATGCTTTTTAGTTTCCTGTGGCTTTTTTTTTTTTTTTGCTTTTAGGGTCACACCCGGCAATGCTCAAGGGTTACTTCTGGCTCTACACTCAGGTTTTACTCCTGGCAGCGCTCGGGGGACCATGTGGGATGCCGGGAATTGAACCCAGGTTGGCCGCTTGCAAGGCAAACGCCTTACCCACTGTGTTATCGCTCCGGCCCCGCTTTCCTGTGGCCTTTACTTGGGTATTCAGATGTTACTCTTGGCTCTGTTTAGGGCATCAGTCATACGGTGCCGAGGGTTGAATTAGGGTGTCATGCTTGCAGGGCCTGTGTTCTGCCCTAGAGCTCTCTCTCTCTGGCCTCTTGCTTTTCCTTTCTTTCTTTCTTTCTTTTTCTTTCTTTCTTTCTTCTTTTTTTTTTTTTGCTTTTGCTTTTTAGGTTACACCCAGCAACGCTCAGATGTTACTCCTGGCTCTGCACTCAGAAATTACTCTTGGCGGTGCTCGGGGGGACCATATAGAATGCTGGGGATCAACTCAGGTCAGCCATATGCAAGGCAAATGCCCTCCCGCTGAACTATCACTGCGGTCCCATGTTTTTTATTTTTCATCCCCAGCATTTCCGTGTTACTAGAGATGCATTAGGGCTGGCAGTTTTATTTCTCACCCTGCCTTCCTGTTATAGAAAACAGTTCTTCTCCCTTTGAGACTCAGGCCTCTTGAGTGTGAAACACTGTATATGTTGTTAAAAAGGCCTAATGTGCTCTGAGTGTCTGGAAGGAGACGGGGCGCCTCTGCGCTGCCTCGTGGCTGCCAAGCCTGCCTGGAGTATAGCTGTTCCGAGCCCCACCTTTCAAAGGAGCGACCCGTGCACAAGGCAGAAGGGGTGAAGGTCCAAACTAGGGGCTCTCGCTTTGCAGGAGGGAAGGACCAGGCACAGGAGCGCCCCAGAGGAGCCATTGTGGGGGAGAGAGTGGACAGGGCAGCTTGTGTTCAGCTCCCAAGACCTGCAGAGAGGGCGCGGCCCTCCGGCCTTCCTCCTCTCTCCTCCTCTGCCTCCTCTGCCTCCCGACCTGAGTTGGGTCATTTTGGAAATACCATGCGCCTTTTTCTAAGGTTTCTTGCTTTCTGATGCGATGGGGCTGCGCGAGCCGTGCAGGCACTGGTCAGGAGGCTCATTGTTTGCCCGGTCTCAGGCTGGATCCGTGTAAGGAGGGAGAATTGAGGTGACGCGCTTTGGAGTGGGCCAAGCTCCGGTGTCTGAAGCTGCCTCTGTAGGTGTGGGGCTGCCTGGGAGACCCCCGGCCGCAGTCCAGTCTGGAGCACTGGCTGAGGACACATTCACGAGTTCCCGCAGGGCAGCGCAGGAAGCCTTTGGATTCAGCAGGCCCTGTCTTTCTGGGGCTACAGGGATGGTGACCACGTGCCCTGGCCCCATCGGCAGGGATTCGGCTTGAGGACACCGGCTTGGGTCGCCTGGAGGGAGTGACAGTCTCTCCTCATCTGCCTTGGGAGTTTCTCAGCGGGAAACGTTCCTGCTGGTGGCCTATCTCCAGGCCTCAAATCCCTGGAGTTTCCGTGCTCCCTTGTGGAGCCACGGTGCTGATGGGTGCCCCGGTCCCCCAGCTCAGCCGGGCCCGTTTTCACTCTTCCGCTGGTCCTTGCCCGTGGTGCTCGGTCCAGCTTCCTGAGTCTGGGGGAAGGGGCTGCTCTGCACTGTTGGGGCGTGACTCTTTCAGAGCTCCCTTTCAGGCCCTTCCAGATGGTGCTGGAAAAGTAGGCCAGCGTAGCGCTCTGCGACTGGCACGTCGTGGGCCGGGCCTGGCACTCCTCTCATCGGCGCCCTCCGCCCTTGCTGACCCTCACGGCTCGTGGGTTCTCTGAAGCACTGAGCTCTGTGCTCTACCCACGCAGAAAGCCATTGATCTGGTGACGAAAAGCCACAGAAGAGGACAAAGCCAAGAACTACGAGGAGGCGCTCCGGCTCTACCAGCATGCCGTGGAGTATTTCCTTCACGCCATCAAGTGTGAGTCACACACGGGCCCCCCAGGCCTCGTGTCCCCTGAGAGGAGGAGGAGGGGCGTGGGGCTGACTGGGGCCCCTCTCCGTTCCCCATCTGCAGATGAGGCGCACAGCGACAAGGCCAAGGGAGAGCATCCGAGCCAAGTGCATGCAGTACCTAGACCGCGCAGAGAAGCTGAAGGATTATTTACAGAACAAAGAGAAGCATGGCAAGAAGCCAGTCAAAGAGAACCAGAGTGAGAGCAAGGGGTGAGTGTGCTGCCCACACTGCCGCCAGGTCCGCGGCACCATCTGTGGCACCTGCCTTTGGGGGTTTCCTGCTCAGAATCGCCACCCGCTGCCTTCCTGCAGCACTTTCTTACTCGCTCTGCAGAAACGCTGTGGGCAAGCCGGGAGCCAGCCTGAGCCCTGCCCGCGCTCCGCAGAACCCAGCCCCAACACTTGCTCATGGCGGCCTTGGGCGGCCCCCACCAGCCCAGTCCCCATAGCCAGGCCCGTGGGCTCCTCTGGGAGGACAGTAGCGCGACTCCCCAGGGTTGCTGTAAGGAGCAGATGTGGGTGCTGATAGGGCTTGTCACCCCCTCCCCAACCGGAGGAGACAGATGAGCGGATTCCGAGGCTGCCAAGCACGCGGAGCTGGTTCCTGATGGAGTTGCCCCCTGCCGCCCCCCATATCCAATTTCCAGCCAGGGTCTGCGCTGCCGCCCCTACCCATCGGGCCCCCACGAAGATTTAGTCAGCAGGTGCCAGGGGTCAGGTCTGGGCAGGAGACCGGCGGAGCGGGAGAGAGGTGATGCTGGGCCAGCTGCCGTGTCCGGGAAGCTTTGCCGTGGGTAGAGCCCCAAGGAAGTGGGGTCCCCAGCCTGGCCCCTGAATCCCCCAAGTCCAAGGAGAGCAGCAAGGGCCTTTCCACTCCCAGTCACTCAGGCCTCAGAGGCACTTCCCGGCTCCGGCATCTCAGCGCTCACTGCCCGCCTGAGTCCGCTGCCCAGGGTCTGGCCAAAGCGCCCTGCCTCATAGGGCTGCAGGGCTCTAACCCACTGGCACCGAGAAGCCAGAGGCAAGAGCACCTGGCATGCTGCCGGAAGTCCCCTGCTTCGCCTGTGCCGAGGGAGCGCCTCTGTGCCGGGGCTCCAGCTTCTCCCTCTGCTCCCTTCCCAGCAGCGATAGTGACAGCGAAGGGGATAATCCAGAGAAAAAGAAGCTGCAAGAGCAGTTGATGGGTAAGAGCCCGAGGCTAAGCCCTGGGGCGGCTGTGGTGAGGGTCCCGGTGGGTCCACTCGGGCGCGGTGGCCTGGTCCCGAGCCGGGCTCTGTCTCCCTGCAGGAGCTGTGGTGATGGAGAAGCCCAATATCCGGTGGAATGACGTGGCCGGGCTGGAGGGGGCCAAGGAGGCCCTCAAGGAAGCTGTGATTCTGCCCATCAAATTCCCGCACCTGTTCACAGGTGAGAGTCCGGCCCCTCCAGAGCCCAGACGGAAAGGCCAGTAGAGCGCTCCCTCTCCCCTAGGATGAGGCCTGGCCCCTGCTCTCTCCCCGGGGGTGCCTGCGGCCCGGCGCAGACACTCCTGGGTTTCTCCTTTGTGACGAGTGTCTGGCCTGACCTGTTAGCGGGGCCAGGAGTCTGCTGTCAGGTCCCTGGGCAGGATCCCCGAGCTGCTCGTTGCCTCTGTCTGCTGGGCGTGACCGAGGCCCCGCTGCTCTCACAGTCTCCACGCCCGGCCGGGAAGCGGCTCACTGCAGGGTTTTTCTTTCCCATAGGCAAGCGGACCCCTTGGCGGGGGATACTGCTCTTTGGACCCCCCGGCACAGGGAAATCCTACCTGGCCAAAGCCGTGGCCACAGAGGCCAACAACTCCACCTTCTTCCTCCGTGTCCTCCTCGGACCTGATGTCCAAGTGGCTGGGGGAGAGCGAGAAGTGAGTAGCCGCTGGAGGCCGGGCCCTGGCCGGCGCTGCTGCCTCCACTCCAGGCTGCAGGGGTGCAGGGAGGAGTGGCCGGGAGAGGACCTGGCGCTTTCACTCGCTGGACTGTGGCCACGGGAGGGGGTATGGCGGGGCCTGGGAGGTGGCTTTGGGGTCAGAGTGTACTTTGCATGTGGAGGCTGAGATGGTCTCCCCGCTGCCATGTGAGAATGGCGGGGGTAACCTCTAAACTGCAGGGCCATACTACAGCGGGCAGAGCGTTTGCCTTGCACACGACCAACCGGGTTCGATCCCCGGCATCCCATATGGTCCCCAGAGCACTGCCAGGAGTAATTCCTAAGTGCAGAGCCAGGAGTAACCCCTGAGCACTACCGGTGTGACCCAAAAAATTAAAAAAAAATGGGGGAAGAAAGAGGCTGGCAGTGCTTGGCCCCAGGTGTGGGCCTGTTGCAGCACTTCGCCCAGTCCAGACTCCACCGGGCCGAGATGAGGCGGAGACTGATACCAGGACGTGCTCTTCCTCTTGCTCCAGTGCCGCCAAGGATTGGCCACTGTCTTCGTCCCGAAAGCCCTGGGTGCCGCTAGCCTCCCTCCCTGGGGAGGGGCAACAGGAGCGGCATGGGGTGGAGCCTAGAGTCCGCCTGGGTGTCCCCTCACAGGCTGGTCAAGAACCTCTTCGAGCTGGCCCGGCAGCACAAGCCCTCCATCATCTTCATCGACGAGGTTGACTCCTGTGCGGCTCTCGCAATGAGAACGAGAGCGGAGGCGGCGCGGAGGATCAAAACGGAATTCTTGGTCCAGATGCAAGGTACGCACGGCCCCGGCTGGTCCCTTCCAGTGCTGGACTCGCGTGTCCCTATCGGTCAGGGGACTCGAGCCAGCTGTGTCAGTGACTCTGCTCAGGCCTTGGTGCTAGAGAGGTTCCCGGGACCTCCCAGTGAGGACAGAGTCAAGGGGCGCACAGACGACCCCCCCGAGAACTCCAGAGCCCAAGGTGGTGCCCTGCTGGCTCTCTCAGTGCTCCTGTCCCTTCAGGCGTGGGCAACAACAATGACGGGACTCTGGTTCTTGGTGCCACCAACATTCCCTGGGTGCTGGACTCCGCCATCAGAAGGAGGTGAGCGTGCCCAAGGCTGGGCCTTTCTCCAGCCACGTCCACTGCCGTGCTGCGGCCTGACCCCTTTCTCTCAGGCCTCCCAGTGTCTGCCCACGAGCAGAGCCCTCCGGGGAGCCTTTCCTGGGGGTCCCCTCAGCCCCGCCTCCGACAAGACCATTGTCATCCTCTCTCAGGGCCTGCCCTGTGCTTGGCTCTGTAGGTTTGAAAAGCGGATTTATATCCCATTGCCCGAGGAAGCTGCCCGCGCCCAGATGTTCCGGCTCCATCTGGGGAGCACCCCCCACAACCTCACAGATGCCAACATCCACCTGCTGGCCCGGAAGACGGAAGGCTACTCGGGCGCTGACATAAGCGTCATCGTGCGGGGACTCCGCTCATGCAGCCCGTCAGGAAAGTGCAGTCAGCCACTCACTTCAAAAAGGTGAGGGGGACTGGAGCCATAGCACAGCGGGAGCGCATTTGTCTTGTAGTGCGGCCTACCTGGGTTTGATCCCCGGCACCCCGTATGGTCCCCCGAGCACTGCCAGGAGTAATTCCTGAGTGCAGAGCCAGGAGTAACCCCTGAGCATCGCCAGGTATGACCCAAAAAAGCAAAACAAATAAACAAAAAACAAAAAGGTGAGGGGGCGGCAAGAGAACCTGTTCTGTGGCCCACCTGGTTGCGTCCCTGGCACTGAATATGGTTCATCCAAGATTCACCAGGAGTAGAATAGTAATTCCTGAGCACCGCTGGTATGCCCCCAAAAAAAGCAGCAACAAGGAAAAAAACTATAAAGAGGACCATAGGTATAGTATAGCAAGTGTTTGCCTTGCATGTGGCTGACCCAGGTTCGATCCCCCGGCATCCCATATGGTCCCCTGAGCACCGCCAGGAGTAATTCCTGAGTGCAGAACCAGGAGTAACCCCCTGAGCATTGCTGAGTGTGACCCAAAAAGAAAATTGTTAAAGCAGGTGAATGGGGGCGTGGGGTGGGGACTGGCAGAGTGATGGTACAGTGGTAGGGCCTTTGCCTTGCACGCGGAGTGTAAGGCAGGAGTTACCCCTGAGCATCACCAGGTGTGGCCCAAGAAAAGCCAAAAAAAGAAATGAAAAAGGGAGCCTAGAAGGGCCCCACCCCTCTGCCCTCTGGTGGCTCTTGACGCAGATTCTGCATCTCTTTTTGGAAACCAAAGGCCAGAGCAGAGTGAGCTCAGCAGCTCCGCCTGGAAGTTCCCCCTGGGCCCTCTGGAGGGAGAGTGAGGCGCCCAGTCGGGGTACAAGGAGTGCGTGTACTGTGCTGACAGCATGGTGGACTGCTCGGGGCAGGGTCTTTGTTTACACAACTCACCTTTGTCCAGCACCTGCTGTGGGCCCAGCGGTGCCCACGATGATGGCGGAAACATTCTTTTTTGGCCACACCCGGCGATGCTCAGGGGTTACTGCACTCAGGAGTTACTCCCGGTGGTGCACGGGAGACCATTTGGGATGCTAGGGATGGAACCCAGGTCAGCCATGTGCAAGGCAAACACCCTCCCCTGCTGTACTATTGCTCCGCCCTGGCAGAGACGTTTTTTTTTTATATATATCCTAATGCCAGGTTTTTATCTTTTACATTTTATGCCGTCAGCCTACACAGGGTCGGCAGAGACATTTCTGCCTGTGGCACCGATCCCTGGGCTCTCGGGTCCCTCTGCAGGGGGAAGCAGAGCAGTCAGGAGTCCTTGGCCCGAGAGCTCAGCGGCTGAGCTCCTTCCTCGGGCAGGTTCTGTCCCGGCCCCAGCAGGAGCGCTCTTAGCCCCAAGCCAAGAGCCAGGAGTGGTTCTGAGCAACTGCTGGGGAAGAAGGGGGGCGAGCTGGAGCTGCTGACAGCACGGTTCCTGGGGAGTAGAGGGGTGATGCTCCAGTCCAGAGCTGGAGGAGGTGAGGGAAGGGGTCTTGGAGATATTTGGGGGATGTTTCCAGGAAGAAACTGCAGTTGGAAAATTTTTTCTGGTGTTTGGGCCACACCTAGTGCTCAGGATGTCTTGTGCGGGGTTGGGTTGAGCCGGGGCTCCCGCAGGCAGACGTGCATGGTAGCCTCCGCCATCTCCCCAGACCCCGGAGACACGTTTCTGATGTCACTGCCTTCACGCTGACTCTTGGAGTTGAGGGGCGGTGGCAAGGCACCTGGAGCCCCAAGCCTGTTGGGAACAATGGCTGGAAGTGGGGAGCTACTCAGTGGGTAGGGCGCTCTTCCTTGGCATGTAGTTAATCCGGGTTTGATCCCTGGCAACCTGCCTGGTCCCCAGACCCCACCAGGTGTGATCCTTGAGTGCAGAGCCAGGAGTCAGCACTAAGCATTGCTGAGTGTAGCCTGGAAAACAAACGAGTCAAGGTAATGGCTAGAACGGCAGACCCCAGGCCGCTGCCATCAGACTTCCAGCCACTTCGACGGCGTCCCTCCCTCCTCGTGGTGGCCCCGCACCCCAGACCCGGTTTACAGCCACCGTCACTATCTCTTCAGACCTCAGAGTTGAGGTCCTGTCCCCGCGACACCCAGGGCGATGGCTGACAGGCACCTGTGTGGGTTTCAGGTGTGCGGCCCCTCCCGCACCAACCCCGGCATGACGATCGATGACCTGCTGACCCCCTGCTCGCCAGGGGACCCGGGGCCATCGAGATGACTTGGATGGATGTCCCTGGTGACAAACTCTTAGAACCTGTGGTCTGCATGGTAAGTGGTCATAAGGGACAGAGGACAGCTCAGAGCTGGGTCCCAGAAGCGCATAAGCTTCCCTGTCCCTGGTGTCTGGGCAGACCTGGGACGGAAGCCGCGTCATTAGCCGCCTCCCTCTTCACAGCTGGGTGGCGGGCGCCTGGGTCTCGGGCTGGCAGTGTCTTACAGGGGAGGGTCGTCCGTTGGCCAGCAGGGTCTGGTGATGCCCTGTGGCCTCTGCCTCCCTCAGACCTCCTGAGGCAGGCGTGAAGCAGTGACCACTGCAGGAAGCAGCCCGCCAGGCTTGTGTGGACAAGCTGCTTTTTGCAGGGTGGGCGCAGGGGTGAAGCCCCCCGTCCCAGGTGCTGCTGGGCAGAAGCCAGGTGATGTGGGGTTGGGGCGCCGGGGCCGGGCGGCGTGGAGCCCGGCTCCTTCCTCAGCGGTGCCCCCCGTGTCATTGCAGTCGGACATGCTCCGGTCCTTGGCCACCACCCGGCCCACCGTGGAACGCCGATGATCTCCTGAAAGTGAAGAAATTCTCAGAGGACTTTGGACAGGAGAGTTAGAACTCCTTTCCACAAGGGTGACGGTAAAGATGGGAGACTGGGGTGAATTCACGTCATCCCCACGTCGGTGGCCAGACGGTGCAGGGCTTGTCGTGCCGTCCCGCGGTGGCCACGCTGCCGCCTGGCCGCTGGCGGGGAGTAGACGAAGGTCGCCCTGGGCAGACGCGTGAGTACGCCGCGGCACCCGTGGACACTGGCCCTTCCACACACGTCCTCTCCTCTCCCAGATGCTCATCAAGTCCGGCCCTGCCCCTCCAGTGTTTTGGTTTCCTTTTTTTAAAAAAAAAGACCCTTTTATGTTCCCCTAAATTAATGCTGCTTGGATTTTCGTCGTGTTTATAAATAAAGTTGAAATGGCCCAGAAGCATGAAGGAGTGGGAGCAGCGTTGCTGTGGGTCCTTGCAGCAGCCTTTAGACCAGCCTGCCCGGGCCTCTGCCTATGTCCCCTCCACCAAGTGCTGCCCCTGGGCGTGACTGATGCAGGCCTGGCTCTGCTGCCCAGCCGTGCTCGCTCCACAGAGCCCAGAGCCAGCCCAGCCACAGGCACCCCCTCGGGAGGCCCCGGTCTGTAGCCTCCCAGGAGGAGAGGCCGGGTGGGCAAATCCGGAGCTGGTCGGGCAGAAGCAAAGTGGAAGCAGCTGGGCCGGGTGTTGTCTGCCTTTCCCCTCAGAAAGTGAGAACCTGGAACCCGACCACTGCTCCTGGGTCCCCTGCCCTGGAAACGGGCGAATAAATGCTCTTCCCATGAGTGACGGCTTCTGACTCTGATTGGGGCTCTCCAGGCCACTCGGCTTCTGCAGCCCCCGGGTCCTCTCTGCTTTCTGCTCTTCCGAGCCGGCAGCAAATGGAATCCCCACGACCACCTTTCCCAGCCTGTTCTTGTCGGGTGCAGGTGCCCCCCCACCCGAGTGGCTGGGGCTCTCGAGACCTGCCTCCCTGCGGCCTCCACACGGAGACTGCAGCTTGGGAGCTGGTGGATTAGACATGGCCAGCAGCCATTTTGTTTGACATTTTTGCTTATCTGGCAACTCTGGGGAGTTGGGCAGGGGGTGGGGAGTTGGGCTACCGATCGCTTAGGGACCGCTCCTGGTGGGGCCCAGGGAGCCTAGGCGGTGCCGGGGGTCAGACTAGCCTGGCCCGTGTAAGGCAAGTGCCTTACCCTTTACCTTCGCCTCAGCCCTTGCTGCCAACATTTAAGCATCACGTGCACTTATTTGGGGCTGATGGCTCCAGACTGGAGCCCTGAGTCTGAACCCAAGGGGTAGCCCCCAAACCAAACCAAGAGTGGATGTCAAAGTTGAGCTGTGGCTCTCGGATTCGGCCGTGAGGGCCTGCTGGAGTGCTCTCCGGCCCCTGCAGCCATTTGAATTCCTGACTCCCAACTGAGCGTGACAGTCCCAGGCTCCAGCTGGCAGCCCTGCAAGTTAGCAGCAAGCCCCCCCTCCTCCCCCCGCGGCTCCTCTGGGCTGGGACAGTCCCAGCTCCTCTCCCCGACCAGTGTCACGCTTCCACACAATAGCTTCTAAGCACTCCCGCTCTTCGGTCAGGTTTACTTGCAGTTTTGTAGATCGGTTAGGAGCAGCTGTTGAACTCAGTCAGCTATTGACTCCTTGATGGCTCAGGCCCAGAGCCCCCTTCCCAGTGTGGTGGGCGGGATCAGCCCCCTTTGCTTTTTTTTTTGGGGGTCAAACCTGGCAATGCTCAGGCGTAACTCCTGGCTGAGTGCTGGGCCAACCATATGGAGTGCTGGGGTTCAAACCCAGGTTGGCTACAGGCAAGGCAGGTGCCCTACCATGGTACTGGAGTACCAGCACCCGACTTTTAAGGCTTTTTCTCTGGGGCGAACAGCAAGCCTGGGGTTGCTATGGTCATCGCCAGCTCTGTCGCAGCCTTCCGTTCCTAAGCCCTTCCGTTCCTAAGGGTCCTTCTCAAGACAAGTGGTACTGTACGTGGGTGTCCCAGAGCTGAAGCAACCTCAGGCCGCCGAGGTGGACTCCCCATCTAAAGTCCGATCTAAGGGCATTTCCCTGAGTGCCTACGCCCAACCCTCTGCTTCGCCACTAGCATTTCTCCACATCTGCCTGCTATCGCTTTTCCTGTGGAAGAGGATTTCTGAGACATTCGTCCAGGATGCCGTCTGCCCAGGATGGAGGTTTTCTGTAATGGGAATTAAGAACTTATTGCTCTGGACTGGAGTATCTTGAGCTCATGAGCCAAATGCAGTCTGTGGATGTGGCCTTAAAGGAACTGCATGTAGATGAGTGGCGCAGGCGCAGCCTTCATTGTCATCATCATCTGGGCCACAGGGTCAAATGCTCAAGAGACACTTCCTGGTCTGCTTTACAGCAGCACCCTAAGAGGAAGCTCAGAGGGGCTTCTGGACCTTGTTAATGGACTGCTATGTTTTCAGGTAAATGAAGAGCTTTCCAGACTTCCCCAGTGAGCAGCCTAAACGCACACCTGGGCCCTCTCCCGAGCTCAGTGCGCTGAGCCTGTTCACGCTTGCATGGCCTCAGAGACCCCCACCCTGACCTGCCTGGTTAGTGCAGACGTGTTACTACTTTCCTTAAGTCACCTGGAGAGCTTTGAAAATTCCTAATGTCTAACTAATATTCCTAATATGGTTGAGAGCCACATCATCCATGACTTATATGCGAATAATCCGAGGGGCTGGAGATGGGTAAGTTGTCTGCCTGGCACCCCGCTCTGACCCCAGTTTGTTACCTGGCACAATGTATGATTCTCCAGGCACTGCTGGGGGGTCACCCCTGAACACAGCTAGAAGGAATCCCTGAGCACCAACCAGTGTGGCCCAGGTTCCTGTTAGCCCTCCCCACCTAATAATGAATTTCCGCGGCCAGAAAGAAAGCTCAATGGGCTAAGCACAAGCATTGAGCAACCCAGGCTTCGTCCTCAGCACTGCATGGTTCCCTGAGCACCTCTGGGAACAACCCCAAGAGAAAAAAATAATAGTCTGAGGATGGTGGCCAGTCTTCAGCGTTATTTGGCATTGGGGGGTCACACCCGCCAATGCTCAGGGGTTATTCCTGGTTCTGCACTCAGGAATTACTCCTGGCAGTGCTCAGGGGTTATTCCTGGTTCTGCACTCAGGAATTACTCCTGGCAGTGCTCAGGGGTTATTCCTGGTTCTGCACTCAGGAATTACTCCTGGCAGTGCTCAGGGGTTATTCCTGGTTCTGCACTCAGGAATTACTCCTGGCAGTGCTCAGGGGTTATTCCTGGTTCTGCACTCAGGAATTACTCCTGGCAGTGCTCAGGGGTTATTCCTGGTTCTGCACTCAGGAATTACTCCTGGCAGTGCTCAGGGGTTATTCCTGGTTCTGCACTCAGGAATTACTCCTGGCAGTGCTCAGGGGGCCAAGTGGGATGCCAGAGATTGAACCCGGGTAGCCACATATAAGGCAAATGCCCTACCTGCTGGTCCAGCCCTTCTTCAGACTTTTAATTTTATTTATTTATTTATTTATTTATTTAGCTTTTTGGGTCACACCCAGCGATGCTCAGGGGTTTCTCCTGGCTCTGTACTCAGGAATTACTCCTGGTGGCGCTCGGGGAGACCATATGGGATGCCGGGGATCGAACCCAGGCCGGCACAGGCCAGCCGGCGTGCAAGGCAAACGCCCTACCCGCTGGGCTATCGCTCCGGCCCCTGTTCAGACTTTTAAAAAACCTGACCAGGTAGTTACACTGTGCAACTCTGAGAATCACTGGGTTAGAAATGGGCTTATGTGAGAACATGTCTTTCCTTGGTTTACTAATTGCTCTTTTTTTTTTTGGGGGCTGAACCTGGCTATGCTTGGGGGGCTACTCTGGTTAGGAGACCTGGTGACAGGGATCTAAACCAGGCCTCTTGCACACAAAGCATGCGCTCTGGGGAGGACCCTCAAAAAGAAAAAAAAAAATTCTCATCCTCTTCATGAAAGCCCATACAGTGGCCGGAGAGACGGTTCAAGGGCTGGAGCAAGTGCTCTGCATGCAGGAGGCCCCAGTTTGATCCCAGGCACCACGTGGTCCCACATGCCAGAAGTGATTCCTGATGCGGGAGTAGTCCCCGACACCACTGGGTATACCCCTCTAAAGACAAGTTCCGACAGCATCTTGTTTCCGTGGCACGCCCCATGGTGCTCAGGGGAGACTCCTGGCTCAGTGCTTGAGTTACTCCAGTGACCATGCAGTGCCAGGACTGAACCTGCCCTCTTCCCCCAAACCTGGCTCCCCAAAGCAGCCCTCCCAGCCCTTTGCGCTGCTGCCTGGCCCTGCTGATGGAACACTGGCCAGTGTGGTACTAATTTATTTCCTAAAATCAAACGGTGACAGAAAGTATAAGTTCTTTCTACTGCTAATTATGACTGAAAGAAGCTCCTAAATCCTCCTAAATCCCTTTTTTTTTTTCTTTTTTGGGTCACACCCCCGGCGATGCTCAGGGGTTTCTCCTGGCTCTGCACTTAGGAATCACTCCTGGTGGTGCTCAGGGGACCATATGGGATGCCGGGGATCGAACCCGGGCGGCACAGGCCGGCTGCGTGCAAGGCAATCGCCTTACCCGCTGGGCTATTACTCCGGTCCTCCTAAATCCCTTTTTAATTATCGTTGCTTCCCTTACCCAGCTCCAGAAGGAGCCAAGTACCTCTTGCCCAAGGGATACCAGCAGAGAAATCTTTCCTGTCTAGTGACGGCAGAAACCAAAAAGGGGAGACGAGATGAGAGCTGCCCCTCGAACTGTGTGGGCACTCACTGACACTCATCAGGCTGGAGAAGCAGCTCAGGGCACGGAGCAGAGGTTTTGCATGTGGAGGCTCAGGCTAGCTCCCTCGGCACGGTGGTCCTGAGCCAGAAGCCCAGAGCACTTTTTTTTTTTTTTTTTTTGCTTTTTTGGGTCACACCCGGCGATGCTCAGGGGTTTCTCCTGGCTCTGCACTCAGGAATTACTCCTGGCAGTGCTCAGGGGACCATATGGGATGCCAGTGATCGGCCGGGCCGGCACGGGCCGGCTGCGTGCAAGGCAAACGCCCTACCGCTGGGCTATCGCTCCAGCCCCGCAGAGCACTTCTGGGCATGGCCCCAAACTAACAATTCATTAAGCACTTCCAAGAGCCTGGACCATTCTCGCCTGCGTTTTATTTCCATAAGCAAAAGGCTTCCTAAGCCAGGAGGGGCTCTACAGGAAGATACACACAAGGCCTTCCTGAGGGTCGGAGCTTGTTGGATACTGCCACAAACCTGGCCTGCATTTTTTCTTCCTTTCTGGGTCACACCTGGTGATGCTCAGGGGTTACTCCTGGCTCTGCCTTCAGGAATCATTCCTGGGAATGCTCAGGGCCATATGGGATGCCGGGTTGTTTTCTTTTTGGGTCACACTGGCAATGCTCAGGGGTTACTCCTGGGTCTGTACTCAGGAATTACTCCTGATGGCACACAGGCGACCATATGGGATGCAGGGGATCAAAGGGGATGCCAGGGATTGAACCCGGGTTGGCTGCATGCAGGGCAAACACCCTACCCACTGTACTATTGCTCTAGCCCCTGGCCTGCATTTCAGATACCTGGGACTTGTTAACTTCCCTGTTAATAAATTTTGGCTTTGGGGAGCCCCCTACGGAAGTCCCGAAAGTGGTTGACTTGTCCCATTTTTCTCTACTCAGTGGTCAGGGAAGTCTCTCCTAGTGAAGTATCTTCTCAAGCTGAAACCAGTATTTTGCTGACAGCTCTCTCAGGGCAAACATCTTCCAAAAGATTCCTTTCAGACCGACTGAGCTGTCCAGTGTTTTCTGTCAATCAAGGTCAAGTGGAAACCAAGTTGATGCAGGCCCAACTCACAGGCCAAATGTGCGTCTTCGGGCAGCATCAGTCGTTCACCTCCATCCAGTGGACATTGGTAAACGTCCTGCTGTCCATTTTGTCGATGAACAGACAGCCCTGCAGGTGGTCCATCTCGTGCTGGACGATGCGGCGCTGCCCACCCGCTGGCCTGCCACGCCACCTGCTCACCCTGAGGGTCCAGCCCTGCGGAGGAAGAGACAGCTGGGGTAAGGAAATGCTGAACTACACACCCATTCTCAAGGGACCACGAGCCGCTGCCCCAGCTGAGAGAGAAAAAATGCCTTCCTGAGTGTCCGGCGGGTTCCCTGCTCCAACAGCAAGACTGAGACCGCTGGGCTCCCCAGGAGCGGAGGCGAAAATCTTCCCAGGCGCTTTTCTCTTCTTTCTTTATTTGTTTATTGGTTTTGGATCCACCCAGCTATGCTCAGGGCTCTGCACTCAGGAATTACTCCTGGTGGGGGACCATATGGGATGCCGGGATCGAACCCAGGTCGGCCGCGTGCAAGGCAAACGCCCTACCCGCTGGACTATCACTCCGGCCCCATGGTGCTTTTATCCAGCACTCCAGCTCTTGTTTTTTTTTTTTTTCTTTTTTGGGTCACACCCAGCAATGCTCAGGGGTTTCTCCTGGCTCTGCACTCAGGAATCACTCCTGGCGGTGCTCGGGAACCATATGAGATGCCGGGGATCGAACCCTGGCCGGCACAAGCAGGCTGCGTGCAAGGCAAAGCGCCCTACCGCTGGGCTATCACTCCGGCCCAACACTCCAGCTCTTGTGTTGTGCTTTCAGTTCCCATCAACATAGTTCTACGCAGGAGAATAGGAAATGGGGGTAGCGTGGCTTTTTTTTTTTTCTTCTTCTTTTTTGGGTCACACCCGGCAATGCTCAGGAATTACTCTTGGCTGTGCTCGGGAGACTATATGGGATGCCGGGGACCGAACCCGGGTAGGGCGCGTGCCAGGTAAACGCCCTCCCTGCTGTGCTGTCGCTCCGGCCACTATCGTGGCCCTCCACCTTGCGCCTCCCACCAGACCCTGTTCTGCCCCAGGCTTGGGTGATCATCAAACTACTGGCAGTTTCCCACCTGCAAAGCACCGACAGCCCCCCCCGCACCGCACCTGATATCTGCACGGCCTGGAAGCGGGGCACGCAGGCCAGGAAACCGGCCACGCTCTCGCAGCCCTCGGGGAAGGTGACCTGGCGGCTGTCCAGCACCCGCAGGCTGGGGTTGACGAACACGCGCAGCGGGAAGGGCTCCATCTGGCGGGCGGCGCGCAGGGCAGGCGCGCAGGTGCGGCAAAGCTCCTCCGGGAGCTCCAGGGCCAGCACCTGCAGCGGCACCCCGAGCTGGGGCGCGCTCAGGCCCACACAGCGCCGCCGCCGCATCACCTGCACCAGCTGCTGCACCAGCCGCTGCAGCTCGGGGCCGCCCAGCTGCGCCGGCTGCACCGGAGCAGCCACGGCCCGCAGCACCGGGTCTCCGACCTGGCACACGTGCAGGTACGGGGGCGCCGGCGCGCCCAGCACCAGACGTCGCACGTAGCGCCAATAGGAGCGGCGGCGCAGCGGGCCCTCGAGGCTGCCCGCGGCGGGCGCAGAGCTGCAGGCCCGGGCACCGCCGCGCGCCCACAGCGACCGCAGCAACCGCAGTCCCGCGCCCCCGGGCCCATGGCGCCTCCGCCTCCCATCGCCGTCCTCTTTGAGCTCCGGCCGCCGCGAGGCACGCTGGGAAGGGTGCGCGCGCGCGCGGGAGCAGGGAAACGCTGGGCACGCCAGTGGGCTGGAGCCTTTATTCGCGCGCGAGCCGGGAGCCCCCGCCCGCCGCAGTCACGCACCGCTCAGGCCTCCGCCTGCTGCGCGCTCGCACTGGGCTCCTCGGCCGGCGGCTCCGGCGGCTCCGTGGGCTCCGCCTGCCCGGGCTCCCCCGCCGGCGGGGTGGGGGCGGCGGGCGCGAGGCCTGGCTCCGCCGGGGCGGGCTCGCAGGGCTCGGCCGGCGCCTCCTCGTCCAGGCCCAAGAGCGGCTCTTTCTTCGGCAGGAGGAAGGCGAGCGGCTCCTGCACGGCGCTGGGGTCCACGTGGCCGAGGTTCCCGTGCTTGGAGAGCTGGGCCGGTGCAATGCCTGGGCGGGAGGAAGGACACCGCTGAGAGGAGCCAGACCCTGAGCACGGAGTAAGGCGTCCCCTCCTCGAGACGGGTGCACGGGCAACGCCGGGGAGACGGGGTCAGGCAGCCACTCTGCTGCGTGGCCGCCGACCACCGCGGCCCTCTCCGTGGGCCCCGTCCCCCCAGCACCCACCTTCCCCCTGCCCGGCACGCGAAGTATAGGCAAGTTGGGAAAATTTTTAAAACCTTTGTGGACAAGTCACATAAATGGACTCATACAGGACGTGGTACTTCGGGAAGGGCACGTCCGCTTTCACATACAGTAAACGGTAAGCGAGCGACTGCAAATGGGCAGGAAGAGCCTGCTTGGAAATTTATAGTAAATATCCGCTACACAAGCCATAAATGGATGATGTGCTACGTAAATAATACCAATCAAGTAGTTGAGAGCTCCCCTCTCCTTTCTCTTACCTAATGCCTGAGCTATCTGAGCTGGTGGAAAGAGGACTTGAAGACAGCGGTTCAAGTAGGGAACAAGGTCTCCCAGGAAGGCAGTGCAGAACTGCACAAAGAGCTCCCGCTCCCGGCTGCTGAAGGCCGCCTCTTCGGCATCGATGGAACGCCAGGATTACTTTGGTCACCTGAGACAGGGGTATCGATCACAGGGTCAGCAGTGCCCAGTCCCACAAAATGTGAATCCCCGAGCTTCCTCAAGAAATGGATCCATCTTAAAGGTACATGTGTTGCCTTGTTTGAACTCATGAGTGGCCCTCTCCCAAATCTATCACTTCACTGATATATTTCTAACCTAAATAAATACACCTTGCTTAGTTTCTCATTCTAGTGAAAGAGCATTTTTATTTATTCATTTATTTATTTTTGCCTTTTGGGTCACAGCCGGTTATGCTCAGGAATTACTCTGGGCGGTGCTCAGGGGATCATATGGGATGCCGGGGATCGAACCCGGGCCAGCCACGTGCAAGGCAAACACCCTACTCGCTGTGCTATTGCTCTGTCCCTGAAAGAGCATTTTTAAATTGTACAGAGAAGACATGGTTTTAGACCACACTGAAACTGAGCTGGAACTACAGTGGATCCCAGAAAATGCTGCAAAATTATAAAATGAAACCAAATGGAGGTTTCATTATAAAATGAAATCATAGGGTCGGAGAGATAGTCCAACAGGTAGGGCGCTTGCCTTGCACGCAGCTGACCCAGGTTCAATCCCGGCATCACATGTGGTCCCCTGAGCACGGCCTAAGTGCAGAGCCAGGAGTAACCCCCTGCGCATTGCCGGGTGTGATCCAAAAAAAAAAAAAATAAATACAATGAAATTATAAAATGAAAACCTCTGACCCAGGAAAGCAAGAGCTAATAGAAAACAAAGTCACAGGAGCATGAGTGGTACAGCTGTCCTGGAAGACCAGGAAGTCCAGTACCATGTCTGAACCCTGTCAATATGTCAAGCTGTGACCTCTAAAGTTAGGCTACTCAACTGTGCTGTGCCTGGATTTCTGAACCCCCAGAAACTGGCAGAGGAGAAATCTCTAATTATAAACTGTTGTAACAAGCTGTGGGAGCTTGTTTAGCAGCAATAGAAAACCAATACATTATTGATTCATTACTAAAGGTGAGCCACTCATAGACTGTTCTAGATCTTAAACTAATTAGAGCTTCTCAACTTGAAAAATCTCTAATGTCACACTTAACTCTATATTTTTGGGCCACACATGGGGCACTCCTGGTCCAGTGCTTGAGGATCCACATGTGGTGCTAGAGATTAGAACCAGGAAGGCTGCATCAAGAGCAAGTTCTATAAGCTCTGGACCATCTTCCCAGCTCCTTTATGAAATATTTGGGGTGGAGGATAATCGGTTGAAATCAAGGGCTATTCCTGGCTCCAAACTCGGGAACCACTTGAATTGCTTGGAATTACGCTGGGGTTGACCCTATGCAGCGCCTCTGTGCTATCTTCTTGACCCCAGACTCTGCCTCTCTGTAGACATCAGGCACAATCTTTACAGAGCGGGTTTTTGTTTTTTTTTTCTTTTTTGCTTTTTGGGTCACACCCGGCGGCGCTCAGGGGTTACTCCTGGCTCTGCACTCAGGAATTACTCCTGGCGGTGCTCGGGGACCATATGGGATGCCGGGAATCGAACCCGGGCCGGCAGAGCCGGCTGCGTGCAAGGCAAACGCCCTACCGCTGGGCTATCGCTCCGGCCCCTACAGAGCGGTTTGTTACTAAGGTCTGGTCACTGATGGATGTACTTACCTTGGCAAGGGCATCCTCCAGCACCTAGTCACATCCTGTGCCAGGGCCACGGGGCAGCAGAGGCGCCAGATCATTGAAGGCAACCAGAATGTTGTTGAGGAAGCAGGCAAGGGGTGGGAAGTCTAAGAGAACCATTGGTGGCTGCAGGGTCCCAGGCTGGGTGACCGGCACAGCTGCAGGGAGGTTAGAGCTGCCCAGGATGGCTGGAGCTGAGATGAGGGTGTAGGAGATCATTTCATCCTGAAACTTCTCCACGGCTTCCTGAACTGCCTTCTGGAAAGTGCTAATGGCCACCCGCTGGAAAATGGGAACCAACTGGCCGGAAATCAGCCCCAACGCGGCTGAAGGACAGCCCAAAGTACATGCACTGACCCAGCAGAGAGTCCAGGCGACCGCCGACCCCCGATGCAGGTCAGACTCCAGCATCTGCAGGAACTGGGAGACTTTCTGCAGCACCCAGCCGTGGAAGATGGCACTCTCATTCACAGGGTGCTCGCCCGTGGCTGGGCGCAGCAGCGGGTCCTCATCTGAGAAGATGGCCCGATACTGGGTAATGATATCCGAACAAGTGGACGCGGCAAGCCTCGATGGTTTTGGTGATGTGGAAATAGGGGGTCGTCATTAGGGATGGCAGTCAAGATGGAACGGAGCCAAGCATCTCGGGCCTGAAGAAATTTCACTCTCAGCTCGGCCTCTGTGAAGACATCCATGCACCGCAGGAAGCCAATGACCCGGAGGCAGGCAGGGAGCTGGATGCTGGTCCTCAGCTGCTGGATCAACTGGCTCAGCAGCAGCTGCATGGACTGGCGAACCTCAGTCACGATGCCCTGATGGGACAGGCCATGAGTCACTTCAGGCTGTGAACAACGCTCCCTGGACCCACTCCCTGAACCCATATTCCTGAGGCTCTGATGTTCTAACAAGGTGATTTTCAGCTGATGCACACAGGTCCACCTGCAGATTGGCTTATCTGCTTGGTAACTTGTGCTCCAGAGCTCAAAATCCTCATTTATAACTAAATATAACTCAGACTCTTCAAAGCCAGCCTCACCTACAGTGCAATGCTGTCCCCAGCTCACTACAATCTAAGCACATTGGTAGTCTCTGTAGTTATTTTTGTTGTTAAGACCACATCCAGTGATGCTCACCTAATTACCCCTGACTCTGTGCTCAGAGATCACTATTGTGGGTTATGGGGACCACACGGGCTATAGGGATGGAACTGAAGCCAGACGTGCGTGTACAAGGCAGGCATCTTATCTACTGTGCTTTCTGGCTCCCTCCCTGTAGTCATTAAACACCCCAATTCCCTCTTCCGAGCACTTGTTTTTCCCACTTCCTGGTTTGCCTATTTACTTCATGTTTCTGGATCCTGACTGTCTGGATCTCGGCCTAACATTTATCTCTGCAGAAAGGCTTTCCTGACTGTCCTACTTAAAGAAACCCACAAAAATATCTAACCTCATTCCCTGGTTTTCTTCAGATACTTACACCTGTTTGAAATGATCGTTATCGATTAATTTTCTTGCCAACTGCCGGCTTCATTCCTGACAGCCGAGGCATGTCTGCTTCGTCCACACTGTACGCAGCACTTCCGTCAGTGCTTTGCACACAAGAAATGTTTATCAAGGGGCCGGAGCGATAGCCCAGTGGGTAGGGCGTTTGCCTTGCACGCCGGCGGGCTCATGCCGGCCAGGGTTCGATCCCGGCATCCCATATGGTCCCCCCGAGCACCGCCAGGAGTAATTCCTGAGTGCATAGCCAGGAGTAACCCCTGAGCATTGCCGGGTGTGACCCAAAAAAAAAAAAGCAAAAGAAATGTTTATCAATTGCATGAATGAATGTTTTATGTTCAGGCCTACTGGCTGGCAGCAACTGATGTGAGACACGCAAAGTTTCCTTAAGGTTAATACTATGTGGTCAGTAATAACTACACTAATTCCAAAACCTCAGAAATCCCGAGTTCTCTCTGGGCAGGTCGGCTACCTGGATGACGGGGGATGGAGGAGTACTTCCTTTCCAGGCGATGCACATAGGCTGCAAGCTCCAGGGCTTCTTCATAATAGCTGTTGCGGACACAGGTGTCCATTAGCTGAGGAATCTCCAGGATCTCTAGAATCTCCATGTGTCGGTTCAATGTCAGGGTGTTCATCCGGCGACTGGAGCTGATCTCCTCGGCCTCTCTCACGAAGTTCCTAGTGATAGTCAGGAGAATTGCTCCCTTATTGCATGGTTCCTTTCAAATTTCAGCTACAGTTCTAAGCACCTGCCAGTAACTGAGCTGGATGATTGCTGATTTAATGCTCACTCTCCATATATAGGTAAGCACTTTTTTTTTCATTTTTTGGGTCACACCCGGTGATGCTTAGTAGTTACTCCTGGCAGTGCGTGAGGGACCATAAGGGGATGCGGGGATGGAACCTGAGTTGGCTGCGTGCAAGGCAAATGCCCTCCCGCTGTACTATTGCTTCGCCCTACTATTGCTTCCGCCCTAAGTAAGCACTCTTACTCTTTAGGAAACTAATCTCAGAGGTTCAGCAGCTTGTCTGCATAAATACATGACAGAAATAAACCCTGATCTGCCACTTCAGTTGACCGTAGTTCTCCGAATATGTTCTTGTTAGTGAAGTAGTAATATCTATTTCCTAACGATGCGAGGATTAAATGGCATCGGGGCCAGGTAGCACAGCAGGTAGTGTCTGCCTTCACACAGCTGACCCGGTTGGACCCCCCAGCATCCCACATGGTGCCCTAAGCATCGCCAGGAGTAACCTCTTGAGCATTACGGCTGTGATCTAAAGAGAAAAAAGCATCATCTGTGAAAAGCACTTTGTAGAGGTTGACAGAGCAAATGTTTATCATCTGTGTTATTTTCTTAATAGCATCAACTAGTCTAGTAATCCCCTCACCTTACAAATTACCTTAGCCTTAGTTGTCTCCTACCAGTATCCATTTCTTCTCCAAAATAGTAGAGACCTGCTCAATGAAGACCTCTGTCCTAGTACATGGAAAGGTTCAAAATGTCAAATTCCAAAAACTTGAAAGGAATTTAACTTTTTTTTTTCCTTTTTGGGTCACACCCAGCAATGCTCAGGGGTTACTTCTCTCTCTGCACTCAGGAATTACTCCTGGCGGTGCTCGGGGACCATATGGGATGCCAGGGTTGGAACCCGGGTCTGCGTGTGCAAATGCCCCACCCTCTGTGCTGCCTGTCACTACACTCCAAGGGAATTTCACTTTCATCATCTACGGTTGGGTGCCAGAATGAGGGAGTTTATGCCGACTTTTGCTGCTTCCACATGGGCTGGTTCCGTTGTCAGCGTTTATCAATGAAACTTTTTGGTTGGAGCAGATGAAATCTGTTTTGACCTGTTTCTATTGTGTGAAACATTGCAGAAATATGTATGTGAGCTAGCACTGGGAAAGGGTGAATATGTAAGATCCGATATACGCTTTACTTATATATATTTTTATTTAATGCTCACAATTAAAAGCAAAATGTGGACCACACTGCTACTCCCGGCTCAGTACTCAGGGCCGTTCCCTGTGGCGTTGGGGGAGGGACCCCAAGGCGCCCGCGTGCAAAGCTCGTGCTGCAGCCCTGGAGCCATTCCTGGCGCCATCTCCCTGATCCTCACAACGCTTGCAACGAGGAAGGGACGCGCTGCGAGCTCCACTTCGGACGTAAGCAGGAGCTGTGCCCTTTCACCTCTCCGTGCCTCAACTTCCCCCGTTTGCCCAATGGTACTAGCACCGCCCACCGCCAGGTCTACCAGGATCGATGAAACGGAGGGTCTGGCTCAAGGCAAGGGCTGTCTAAGGACCAGGCGAGCGGCCGCTACCCGCGCGACAGCCCCGGCCGCGCCCGGCCCGCCGCACCTGCAGCTCTGCTGGAAGCCGGGCAGGCGATCGAGCAAGCGGCCGAGCGACGCCTCCACGTCGCCGAACAGGCGGTGGATGCGCTCGGTGCACTCGGCGCCGCGGATGAAGGTCTTGTAGTTGGCGAAGGCCAAATCGCGCGTCTGCTGCAGCAGCTGCGCCCGCTCCTCCGCCAGGCGCTCCGGCTCGCGTCGCAGCCGCTCCAGCCCCGAGCCGCTCAACTCCCTCAGGTAGCGGCCCACGTCGGGCTTCTCCCGCCACTGGGCCTCCGGGAAGCGGTCGCGGAACAGCGACGCCAGGAGCCCTTCATCCTCCACTTCCCGAGAGCCGCGGCGGCAGCCGTGACCGAAGTCGAACCGGGAGCCGGTGCACTCGCCGTAGCCGCCATCTTCCCGCCACAGCGTCACTCCTCCTCCCCGCGAGGGCGCTGGCTCCGAGCGCGTAACCGGAAGCGATTGGGACAACTTCCGTTCTCTGCCCAGCTCCTGCCCCCACTGAGGGGGCGCGAACCGGAAGTCACTAGGCGAGCCGGAAGTCACTAGAGAGGCCGGCTTTGGGTTGCCAGGGAACGGCCGGCGGCTGACTTCCGCTTCCGGCCGGCGGCGCACGAGGATCCGGTGTTGCAGCCTAGCGGGAAAATGCGGCCTTTAACTGAAGAGGAGACCCGTGTTATGTTCGAGAAAGTCGCCAAATAGTAAGAGCGCTCCGCGCGGCGTCGGGGTGAGGGCGGCGGGCCGGGACATGGCGGGCGGGAGAGTGGGGCCCGGCCGAGGACGTGCCGACGCGGCCTCCAGGCCTCTTTCTGCCTTCAGCATCGGGGGAGAACCTTCAGTTGCTGGTCGACAGGCCCGACGGCACCTACTGTTTCAGGCTGCACAACGAGCGCGTGTACTACGTGAGGTGAGGCGGGGCCGCGGGCCGGGGGCTCTGGGGTCCTCCCAGCCTCCCGCATCCGCCTGCCCCAACCCTTCCTCACCTCCAGCGAGAAGATCCTGAAGTTGGCCGCCAATATCGCAGGGGACAAACTGGTGTCCCTGGGGACCTGCTTCGGGAAGTTCACGAAGACCCGCAAGTTCCGGCTGCACGTCACTGCACTGGATTTCCTTGCCCCCTACGCCAAGGTGCGTGTGGGGGCGGCCGGGCCGGGGTCCGCACCGAGAGGGCCAGCCGAGAACTGCCCGCTGCAAGCTGGGCGGAGAATCGAGGCATGGATGCCGTGGCCGGGCTGTCGTCCAGCCCGCACGCAGCGCACTTGCCCTGCACGCGGCTGGCTGCAAGCTCGGTCCGTGACACCACCTCGAGGCCCCCGAAGCCCACCAGGAATAATCCCGGACTGCAGAGCCCAGGAGTAGCCCTGAGAGCTGCCAAGTGAGGGCCGGAGTGATAGCACAGTGGGGAGGGCGTTTGCCTTGCACGCGCAGACCGGGTTCGACCCCTGGCATCCCATATGGTCCTCCGAGCACCGCCAGGAGTAATTCCTGAATGTCACCGGTGTGACCCAAAAAGCTAAAAAAAAAGGGGTGGGGACTCTTGGCAGCTCTGGTCAGGGGCTGAGCAATTTGAGAACTACAGACCTCTTTCGCAGTGGACCTTAAAATGATTTTAATTGGGGGCAGCCATGGCCCAGCGGGTAGGGCTTTTGCCTTGCACGCGGCCGACCTGGGTTCGATCCCTGGTATCCCATATGGTCCCCGAGCACCGCCAGGAGTAATTCCTGAGTACAGAGCCAGGAGAAATCCCTGAGCATTGCCGGGTGTGACCCAAAAAGCAAAAAAAAAAAAAAAAAAAAGATTTTAATTGGGGTGAGAGGAGTAGTGTAGCCAGGTAGGGTGTTTCCATTGCACTCGGCTAACGGGTTTCATCTCAGCATGGGCCTCTAGCACCGTGGGAATTATTCCTGTGTCAGAGCCGGAGTAATCCTTGAGCATCTCTGGTTGTGGCCAAAAAAAATCAAAAAAGAAAAAAGTTTTTAGAAATGAATCATTGATCCTGCAGCATTGTGACTGTTGGGGTGTTTATTTCTCTTAGTTTTTCTTATTTTTGTGCAGTATAAAGTGTGGATCAAGCCTGGAGCAGAGCAGTCCTTCCTGTGGGAACCATGTGTTGAAATCTGGTTTGGGACCGAATCACAGAAAATACTTCGCAGTATCAGGGAGTGGTGGTATATTCAATGGCCGACGTCCCTTTGGTGAGTAGCTATGGAAGCTGCTATAGAAAATATCAGTTCTTTTGTTATTCAAGAAAGGGGTGTTTTCAGTCTGTGCGCTTGAGAGGTTAAGGTCTTCAGCATGTTTTGAATGTCTCAAAGATGAGCTCTGCATCTTTGCACTCTGCCCTCTGCCTGCTTATCGAATGATTTGTGTGAATCAGTGTTTCTTCTTTTGAATCCCAGGGTTTTGGGGTGGCAGCAAAGTCTACACAAGACTGCAGAAAAGTAGACCCCATGGCGATTGTGGTATTCCATCAAGCAGACATTGGGGAGTATGTACGGCATGAAGAGACTTTGACTTAAAATGAAAACACCGCTAAGGACTTGTGGCTGTGCGGAGGGGCCTAGCTTTGTTTCCTGTGTCTATGTAGGCTCTGCCGTCCTGTTGAATGTTGTCGACACTGTGACCGCTCCAGGGACTTTTTAGCTCTTTTAACTCTTTCTGTTACAGGTGAACACAGGCCGGATTATTATTAATGTAGAAATTACTTACAAACAGGGCTTCAGAATTTTGTGTGTTGTGACCAAATAGAATACTGTGTCATGTTTGAATCAGGGACTACTTGTTCTGATCAAAGGTCTCAGATCCTTGGGACTGAGGACAAGAATAGCTCGGTGTTATCTGTGATAACAGTGTTTCTGAACTCACCAGGACACAAGCGATTTTCTTCCTTATCTGTGAATATTATGGAAGGAAGGTAACACCATATCATGTTTAGGCTAAATAAGATCAACTTTGCTGATTTTGTGGATAGTAGGTTCTGTTTGATGAGGAAGAAAAGCTTCGGTTCAAACTCTTGTTCTAATCCCTACCACTTCTGTGGCCCTTGATGAGTCATTAAGCTTCATTTATTTACGTGTGTTTAAGAAACAAAAGCATCTTAACCATATACCTATGAGGTTTTTAAAATGAGAAAGCAGGATTATAAAGTGTTTATACAGTGCCTGGCAAATCATAAATAGTAAGAATTGTTTTATATTGCATAAACTGTATTTCAACATTCTTGTTGCTGAGTGGAGCTTCTTAATACTAAAACCGGTTCTGATTCTACAAGTTTTTTGTACCCTTGTTTTTTTTTGTATCCTTTTTGAATTGTGTGATTCCAAGATGTTATTTTCATTACTATGATTTCCTCAAACATAATTCCTCAATGATCTTTTATCTATCAGGACAAAAAGACTAATGAGACTCTAAAGTAATGATTGATTGACTGTGAAGTAATAATTCGTTACTCCATCCCTCCTAAGTAGATTTTAGTATTATGGTAGGGGCAAAAGAAGATACAGTGATTTGGACTTTGACCTTGCACATAGTCAACCTGGGTTTGATCCTTGGCACTCACTTGATCCCCGAGTACCACCAGGTGTGGCCCAAAAAACAAACAAAAATAAAAACAATGTTTTGAGTACAAAAAAAGTAGCAAGTTACTATTTTTTTAATGAATCATATAAAACTGGTTTTATATCTTTGATTTTTGTTTTTACAACTGTTCTCCCTACCAAGAATCTTTTTTTTTTTTTTTTTTTTTTTGGTGCGTGTTTGTTTTGGGGGGCTATGTCCAGTCTTTCTCTGGGACTTTTGCTCAGGGGTTACGGCTGGCACATTGCTTGAGGTTCTTGCGTAGGGTGCAGAGATTGAACCTAGGCAGAACATGTGCTTCTTGGAGGTAGTATCGGTGGGGTCAGGATTCCTCTTTAATAACCCCTGAATTAACTTAGTGAAGGTTAAGGGATTGCTGTAAAGGTTGTTTTTATATATATGTATGTATGTATGTATGTATACGTATATGTATATATATATACATACATATATATACATATACATATATACACACACACACACACACATTTTTTATCCATATCCAGTGATACCCAGGGAGCTAATTCTGGCTCCATGCTCGTTGTCTCTGCAGTGTTCCAGTGCCCAAGCCATTCTGGGCTTTCAGTCCTGGACTCCTGCATGGACAGCTTACTCTCCAGCCCTTTGAGGCATTTCCCCAGCTTCTGAACGGTATTTTGATGGTAGCATTTCATACATGATTAAGAAAGACAGGGATGGGGGATGTAGCTCAGTGGTCAAGTACATGCTTTACATGTATGAGGACCTGATTCTATCCCCAGCTTCACAAAAACTGCTCAAAAACTTGCATATTTCTGTTTATTTTCATTTTTTTGTCTTTATAGAGGGATTAAAACCAGGATAGTGAACTTTAACTTAAGAGAAATTTCTGTTAATTTCAATTAGCTTTACAAAGTCGATGTGACCAAAATTTTAGCAGAGCTTTTGCCTTTGACGAAAAGAGCCAGGATGTTATAGTTGCCTTAGCATCTGGGCTTCTCTTTGTCTGTGGTTGTTGGGACATTAAAGAGACGTTTCAAGAAATATAGTTGCAGTACCCCAGATAAAATAATAACAAGGCTCTGGGCTACAGACCACCAGTTCACATAGTTATAGTTTGATTGAAGAAGGAAGAAATCAGCCATTTTCCTCATTCGGGCAAAGTTGTAGTATCTCCACATATGGAAAACATTCATCTGCACCTTTTCGTGTACTCTCCTGTGCGACACAGTGGGGGGAGGGGAAGGAAGAGGCTAGATTGATAGTACAGTGGATAGGGTGTTTGCCTTGCATATTGCCAACTCAGCTTTGTTCTCTGGCATCCCTGTGGTCCTTGAGCCCTCAAGAGTGATCTTGAGTGCAGAGCCAGGAGTAAACCCCAAGATAGCTGGGTGTGGCACAAAAAGCAAACGAGGGGAATGGGCCAGCCATTGTACATCTGAAATCATCTGTAAGTTCAGTAGCTCATGATTTTTATAATATGTATTAAGTTGTCTGTTAGAGTTGTTCACAATGCTAGTTTTGCTATATATTGGGGAAATGGCCTGGGCTTAACTGGGTTTTTTTTTTTTTTTTTTTGGTCACACCCGGCGATGCTCAGGGGTTACTCCTGGCTCTGCACTCAGGAATTACTCCTGGCGGTGCTCGGGGACCATATGGAATGCCGGGGATCGAACCCAGGCCGGCACAGGCCGGCAGCGTGCAAGGCAAACGCCCTACCCGCTGGGCTATCGCTCCGGCCCCAGGGCTTAACGGTTTTAAAAGGGGCGGCGATAGCACAGTGGGTAGGGCGTTACTGCGAGGCATCCCGGGTTCGATCTCCGGCATCCCATATGGTCCCCAAGCACTGCCAGCAGACTGAGTGCAGAGCCAGAGTAATCCTGAGCATCGCCAGGTGTGACCCAAAAAAAAAAAAAGGAGGGGGTTAAAAATATTTTGTATGAAAAACATCAGCTCCCCAAGTAGTGTGTCCTTCATTTCTCTTCTGGGTGATGTCGTGTTCTTTGTCTTTGTATGTGATAAGACAAGAGCTGCAGTGCCTGTGTGCCATTCCTGGACAGGCCCAGCAGTGTGGATGCTGGGTAGGGTGTGTGTACTGCAGGAAGGACTCCCACTTTGTGATTTTTTAAAACTTTTTTTTGCTCTTTGGGTCACACCGGCAATGCTCAGGGGTTACTCCTGGCTCTGCACTCAGAAGTTACTTCTGGCAGTGCTCAGGGGACCATTTGGGATGCCAGGGATCGAATCTGGGTCTGCCGCATGCAAGGCAAATGCCCTCCCCGCTGGACTATCGCTCTGGCTCCGGGACTCCCACTTTGAAAGCTGCTGCTTAACAGGCATGTGCTCTGGCCCTTTGAGTATCCCATTGCAGATTTTATTTTGGTGGTGGTGGTCAGGGGTGAGGGCTCAGGGCGCATGTTCAAGGCTTCTGGCTCTGCACTAAGGGAGCACTTCTGGTAGGGGCTCAGGTGGCCATACATGGTGCTGGGACCCAAACTGTTGTCTGCATCAAGGCAAATGCCTTACCAGGCGTGCCATCCCTCCACTTACTCTTTTTTCTTTTTTTTTTTGCTTTTTTGGGTCACACCGGCGGTGCTCAGGGGTTACTCCTGGCTCTGCACTCAGGAATTACTCCTGGCGGTGCTCGGGAGACCATATGGGATGCCAGGGATCGAACCCGGGCCGGCATGGGCTGGTCGCGTGCAAGTCAAATGCCCTACCAGCTGGGCTATCGCTCTGGCCCCTCTACTTACTCTTTCCACCAATTTAAACGCCCCCTTTTGGGGCTGGAGAGATAGTCCAATGGGTAGGGCATTTGCCTTGCTGGCCAACCCGAGTTCCATCCCGGCATCCCATATGGTCCCCGGGCACCACCAGGAGTAATTTCCTGAGTGCAGAGCCAGGAGTAACCTCTGAGCATTGCGGGTGTGACCCAAAAAAGTAAAAAATAAATAAACCCCTTTTAAAAAATTTTTTTGGGGTGACCTAGCAATGCTTGGGTTACTCGTGGCTCTGCACTCCGAATTACTCTTAGCAATGCTGGGAGGGCATTCGTTGCGCCAGGGATTGAACCTGGATCAGCCGTGTGCAAGGCAAATGCCCTACCTGCTGTACTACCACTCCAGCCCCTAATTTTTTTTTTCTTTTTTGGGTCACACTCAGTGGTGCTCAGGAGTTACTCCTGGCTCTTCGCTCAGAAATTACTCTAGCGGTGCTTGGGTACCATATATGGGATGTCGGGGATCGAACCCTGGTCGGCTGCGTGCAAGGCAACCTCCCAGGGTGCTATTGCTCTAGACCCCCAATCCCCTTTTTACAGTTTCTTTCACAAAGTAATTACCTCAATTGCATCCAGAGTATTGTTCAGCTGTTTTCTTTCATTCTGTTTGTGGTCAACCTCGATGTCCTCATAGAAAACTCCAAAGTTGAGATACACTTGCACAGAAGCAAAATGATTTTGCTGATTGCTTAGACAAAGCTGATAAAAACCTGTAGAAATCCTGAGATCATCACCAAATCTTGGTCCCCCTCATTTGTTGACCTCCCACCTTCTACATAAGTGGTTTGCAGTCTTTCTGCAACTGATGTAAGTAGGTGAAATAGGGAATATTTTATGAACTGCCAAAGCAGAAAAATAAGGGTTTTTTTTTGGTTTGTTTGTTTCAACTGTTTTAATGCCACACCTGGCAGATGTTAGGGGCTGTTCCTAGCTTGGTGTGGGAAGGTGGAGGAGGTGGGGTCATTCTAGCAATAATCTGTGCCCCATGCAGTGTCATTTACTACACGTTGCCTTTGGCATGCTAGGCAAGTGCTCTACTAATGAGCCACTTCCACAGCCCCCCAATTGTTTTTTTGGTTGGTGGTTGGGCACCACTCATTGGGCACCAAGGTTATACCTAATAATAGGGATCACTAGGGCTATAAGTCACTGATATTTTGGGGATCCTGCAATGCTATGGGTTGAACCTGGAGCCTCCACATCCCAGAATGTACTCCAACCTTTGAAGTGTCTCTCTGATTCCTGGGCAAAGGAGGAGTGGACATTCCTGCAACGCCAGAGCAACTGGACAGTGCTAGGACAGACCACGGGGCTCCCTGCATGCTAAGCCTGCACTTGTCTGAACTCTTTCCATTGCCTGGTTGTATGTTTAGGTATTGTTTTTAAGTATGCTTTTTTTGTTTCGAGGTCATGCTCACCTTTTTTTTTTTTTTTAACGTACACTTTGTTTTGGGGTCTGTGCTCACAGTATTATGTACCTGGAATGAAAATTGAGCCTCCAGTATAAAAACCTATACATAGCCTCTTCAACTCTCAGGCCCTTCTTTTTCTTTTTGGTGGCTGGTCTCCCAAGTGGTATTCTGGGGACTTGGGTTTTTTCCCAGCGACTTGGGGCTCTGTGGCCGATGTTCAGTGCGAAGGATGAGGATGAGGATGCTATGCTTCACACACCCTGAGGTGCATGAGAAATTCCCCAGCCCCATGGGACCAAAGCATGGTGCTTGGGTGCCTCTAGCTGCATGCAAGGCCTATTTTTTTCTTGATTTGTTTTTGCTTTTTTGGGCCACAGCCATTAGTGCTCAGGCTTACTTCCTGGCTCTGCACTTAGTAATTAATGCTGGTGGTGCTCAGGGACCGTATGGGAATTCGGGAATTGAACCTTGCTTTGCCTCATGCATAGCAAATGCCCTACCAGCAATATTATTGCTCCAGCTCAATGCATATTTTTCTTTTTTTTGCTTTTGGGGTCACACCCAGTGATGCTCAGGGATTACTCTTGGCTCTGCACTCAGGAATTACTCCTAGTGTGCTTGGAGGACCACATGGGATGTTGGGGATCAAACCGGGTTGGCCGCATACAAGGCAAACGCCCACCCACTGGACTATCACTTTGGCCCCAATGCATGTTTTTCTTATTTCAGTCCCTGACGCTGGAGGATTCCCCCAGGCATTCTTAGGAATTGCCCCTGAGAATTGCCTGGTGTGTCCCAGAAACAAAAACCAAACCCACTGCTCATTATTTCCCTGGAGATATTCTGTGTTAAATGTGTCAGCTAGAAGGCCAGTGAGATAGCTCAGTGGTCTGAATCTATGCTTCACATGCGGGAGATCTGGGTAGAATTCTTAGCACCACATGGTTCTCTGAGTCCTGCCGGAAGGGGTCCCTGAGCATAACTTGTGTGTGACCCAACCCCTCCCCCAGCCATAATTAAACATGTACTTCTGCAACACCTGGTTTTTACTTAGGAAGTACAGAGTCCCCCTTTTTAGTGTGTAAGGCACTGGTCATAATGAAATTTATTTCACTAAATATGGTTTATAATTTCTGTTCTTTACCAAATAACTTAGAAAGCAATATTTTTTCCGTTTTCCAACCTAGAATTCCCATGTTTCTTGAGGACTGCTATACAAACAGTTGAAATTAAGAGCATGGTTACCTGCTCTTAGAGGTGGTGTACCAGAGAACTTGAAGTGGGGAGGTTGTGTATTCAGTGAAAGAGGCTGTAGTGCAGGAAAGCTTCCAAAGTGGTCTATACAAAAACTGCTAGTTTGCAATATGCCTGCTTTGCTGGGGTCACTGGGATGGCAGTGGTAGGAGAGCAGAATTAGGAGGGACAAATAGCTGCCAGACTGGAGGCTCTGTCTCTTCTAGTGGGGCCCTGGGTGCTGCCCGTCCCACAGTGCCAGAAGCCTGACTGCACAAGGGACTGTCTCATGCTACTGTGGACAACCCGCCTTTTCCTACACCTGACCAGACCAAAGGGCCACTTAGGCTGACCAATACCGTGGACTGGGGTAGTTTTCTGATGAAGTGCTTTGTTTTGAGTACGGATATGTCACATGCCGTGTGTTCACTTTTGTCTGCCTTTTGGTCCCGAGTATTCTATGACTGGAAAAAAGGCCCCAATAATAAATTCATTTGTCAGAATTCTGTATTGTGGGTGGGTCTCCTGTCTTGGTCCTGTGTCCATAGTCTGTTTGGAGAAGATGATAGAAAGTCTGGTCCTGGGGCTAGAAGAATTACTCACCTAGACACAGTCCCAAGCTACCGTTGGGCTGCAGCATAATGACCTGGGCCACCAGCAGTCTTCCAGGAAATTTTTTTTTGGGGTCACACCCAGCAATACTCAGGGATTTAACCTGGCTCTGCACTCAGGAATTACTCGGCGGTGCTTGGGGGACCATATGGAATGCTGGGATAGCAAACCTGGGTCTGCTGCCTACAAAACGCCTTACCCCTTGGACTACCACTCTAACCCCCAAGAAATTGGTTTTTTTTTATGTTGGAGTAACATCTCCCCACCCTCCCTCCCCTCTTTTTTTTTAATCAACCCTGTGTGGGAATAACAGCTCTTGTATCCCAGTTAATATTAGGCTTTCCTCATCCCAATTTCAAAGAAACATTATGACTATTTCAAAAGTTGGGTGATGAACACACCTGTCTCTTGGGTAGAAAAGTTAATCTGGCCTCGAACATTCTGAGAGGTGTCTATGAGGAAACCCTTTGGCGTATGTGCGGTGGCAGTAACATGCCGGTCGTGTGACATTCCCAGTGTTCGCTGTACCTGCCGAGACATGTTAAAGGAGAGAAAAGCTGCTGCTACATCAAGAAGCTGGCTTAGCAATCCCATGCACGGTGGTTCTGTCGGAGTGGGGTGGCCAAAGCCCCTCAGAATTCAAATTGACACCTGAGCGGTGGTGAGGGTGGGGAAAGAGCTGTGCCAAACACTCTTCCTGGGTAGAGACTGCTCGAATGCCAGTAACTCCCTTTCAGAAGACTACAGTGAGCATGAACCGGTTAGCATATTTGATTTTGGCTGTTTACTGGCTTTGTTTTGACCATCCTGTTAGAATCAGATTTAGAGTGATAAGCTTGAAAGAAAGTAAATGAGTCTGTCAGTAGCTGCCAGTCTCCCAACTGGGCTACGTGAGGTGAAGCTACAGTGAACTGCTAGTAGCTGTTACTCCAGTAAAAAATTAGAGATAGTAAAAGCTCTGATAAGTTCATTTAAAATTAAAAAAATATATATATATATATATTTTTGCTTTTTTTTGGGTCACAATAGACTATGACAATTTTTTAAAATAAGGAAATGAATACGGGGCTGGAGCGATAGCCCAGCGGGTAGGGCGTTTGCCTTGCACGCAGCCGGCCTATGCCGCCCGGGTTCAATCCCCGCATACCATATGGTCCCCTGAGCACCGCCAGGAGTAATTCCTGAGTGCAGAGCCAGGAGAAACCCCTGAGCGTTGCCAGGTGTGACCCAAAAATAAAATAAAATAAGGAAATGAGTAGCCTTTAACTCCTTTTTTGGGTGTTAGGGATTGAACCCAGGACTTCACATATGCAGAGGCCAGTGTTCTACCTCTGAGCTACATCCCCAGTTGGTAACTGCTCTAAAAGAAACAGATGTCTTAGGACCAGAGATGGCACAGGGGGTTAAGGCCTCAATCCTTGACACCATATGGTTCCTGAACAACAACAGAAATGATTCCTGAGCACAAAGCCTTGAGTTGTACCTGAGCATAGTTGGATATGGCCCAAAATTGAAAAGAAAATGAAGATGTAACCTTGAGCCAGTGATTCATTATTTTTTCTAGAAATACCCCCTAAGGCAGCTAGTCAATATCACTCCTTGAGGGGATGGAGCCATAGCACAGCGAGTAGGGCGATTGCCTTGCACGTGGCCATCCCGGGTTCCATCCCCGACATCCCATATGGTCCCCTGAGCAATGGTGATACCCAAGAGCAACGGGGGAAAAAAAACCAAAAACCCTCCTTAAATCCACCACAACAGAGGCATCTGTGAAACCTCTGGTCTACCTCGAAAGTCAAGACTTTTCATTTGACTGTACCGTATGTTGTTACAATACATGTATTTTCTCCCATCTCATCTTCATTCCAAGTAAATGTGATGATTACATTCTAAGAGATACTGTATTAGTCCCATGGCCTTTTGGGGAGGCAACAGGCGGAAGGGAAGAAGGGTGTGCTGGGAATTAAACGCAGTGCCTCATAACCTAAAACACATGTTCTACCCTCAGCCACGTCTCTGGCAGGCCCCCCAGGCTGTGAGCATACTTCCGGCAACCTCAACTTGAAAAGCCAAACCATATGTTCACTGATTTTTTACATTTAAGAGTTCCCAGTATTAATGGGAAAAGTCACAGTATATTAAAGACAATCAGAGCCTTACATTCACTATCTGACCTACTTTACGAAGGAAAATAAACAACCAATTTCCAAATGTGACCACATACCCACCTCATAACTGAAATAGAAGTATCCAGTCTGATGGGCGAATTGCCAAAAGCATTCTGTGCCTCCTGGAGGAATCATGATGGCAAAGTCGTATCGATCCGCTCCACGGGAGAGAGGCTGCTCCACAGAGCCACTCAGGGGTTCTGTCTTCTGGCTCCTAGCAAATGGCACTGGGTTCAGGACCACCAGTACGGCTCCAAGGAGCAGAGAGAACATGTTTTCTGGAGACTGCTGCAGGTGAACTGCTGCAGCCCAGTGGAACCAGCCACCGCCAAGGTAATCATTAACCCACTGGCTACACAGGCCAGCTGCAGGCTGACCATACAGAGAGTCCAACAACTGGCACGATCCTCCCCGGTTGAGCTCTGATGCAGGAATGTCCTGTTGGGTCGGAGGCGCAGAGATGAGACACCAGGAACACGATGTATATCCATAAATATTTTTAATGATCACCAGCCGGAGGGGCAGCAGTTCTCATCTTGGTGGATTACTGGCCGAAGCTGATTGACTGCAGCTAACTGACCAGAGCTCACTGGCATGAGCTCACTGACTTAAACTAACTCTTCTTTTTTTTTTTTTTTTTTTTTTTTTGCTTTTGGGTCACACTCAGCAATGCTCAGGGGTTACTCCTGGCTCTGCACTCAGGAATCACTCCTGGCGGTGCTGGGGGACCATATGGGATGCCAAGGATCGAACCCAGGCCGGCATGGGCTGGCCACGTGCAAGGCAAACGCCCTACCCGCTGAGCCATCGCTCTGGCCCCTTAAACTAACTCAATTGAGTGACCGAACTGACTGACTTGAACTGACTGACCGAACTGACTTACTTGAGCTGACTGACTGACCTCCACCAAGACCCCAACTCTCTTATCCCATAGTCTCAAAGGGCAATACAGCTTAAAGTTTGCATGGTTTACATTACAAAGACAGTTCACATTCATTGAATAGGATTTAGGAATAATAGGAAGGAGACAACCAGGAACCAAAATCCTGCAGGGGGTGCTATCTAGGTAAGATGAGATGAACAAAAGAACGCATTACAGTTTCTAATGCAGTCTTCGGACTAGCCCATGATGGCAAGGATGTGTCAGACAGAAGAACAAGAAAAAACCTGTTTTTTGCCTAACTTTAAGCATCGTCCATTAGACTCCATCTTGGGCTAGTTATAGCCAACAGGGAAATGTGCAGAGAAATGACCTAGGGTAGCCTTGTCTGGGTACCTGCAGCTTTGATTAACAGTCTCACTAGGGATTTCTACATACTAACTCTATTGGGAGACAGTCTGCCAGAAGTCCCTGTGTATCTGTTAACAGGCAGTATCCATCAGACCTTCCTTCGCATATCCTTAGATCTACCTTCTGCCAACAGAGCTCCTGGGAAGAATTTTTGCTTTTCCCTCACTGTGTCTTACCAAGCATACAACTTCAGGTGATGAGTAGAATCCACTACCTCAAAATTATTTTCACTGTTTTGGGCAATCCTTCCCTTTTCAGTTCTTAGGGGTAAAACACTGGGGCTGGTGTTGTTCAAAGGGCTGGAATAAGTTTTGCATATAGCAGCCCCAGGTATGATCCCCAACATGTTCAATCCTGAGCACTACACGAGGTAGCCCCAAAACAGAAATAAGATAACAATTAACAGCACAAAAACATACTGGCAGTGGGAGGGGAAGAGTCTCTTCATGTCATTTGCTACAGGTACCATTTTGCTCCTAATAAAACATATGGTTGGGGCTGGAGCAATAGCCCAGGGGTAGGGCGCTTGCCTTGCACGCAGCCGGCCCGTGCCAGCCCGGTTCGATCCCCGGCATCCCATATGGTCCCCTGAGCACCGCCAGGAGTAATTCCTGGGTGCAGAGCCAGGAGAAACCCCTGAGCATCGCCGGGTGTGACCCAAAAAGCAAAAAAAAAAAAAAAAAAACCCACACATGGGCAATAGCTGCCTTTCTGCCCAGTGCTGCTGCCTAGACAACAAAACAGCATGGAAGTGTATGAAAGTCCAAATAAGGGGCATCCCACATGGCACCGTGCGCAGGAGTAATTCCTAAGCATCACTGGAAATAACACACACACACACACACGGCCAAATGAAGAAAGCAAGGAAATACAGTTATACCTCCACTTCTTTGGTTACCTTCCACCTGATAAAAAATCAAAACCCAGGGGCCAGAGCCATAGCACAGCGGGTAAGGCGTTTGCATGCAGAGATTACACCTGACAGAACCTGGGCGAGCAAATGTGTTGCCGGGATGGGAACTGAAATGGGGTTGGCTGCGTGCAAGGCAGTCAGAAGTAAGTTCTGAGCATCACCGGAGGCCCCCAAACAAACAACAGCAAAAAAGGCTAGTCTATTTTTTTCTTTTTGGGTCACACCCAGTGATCCCCAGCATCCCATATAGTCCCCCGAGCACCGCCAGGAGTAATTCTTGAGTGAAGAGTCAGGAGTAACCCCTGAGCATTGCTGGGTGTGACCCAAAAAAGTAAAAAAAAATTAAAACCCATTCTGTTATTCAAACCACTAACTTGTTTTTCCCCTTTGCCAGAGAGCCTAACCATCTTTCTATACATGTGACAGGACTTTATGTACCTCTAGAAGGCCTGTGTTAGTTACCTGTGGCCTCCGGTAATCTTCCCTGTGCACCACTTAGCTGCCGAAGGCTTAAACCCTATACCAACCAGGCACTGCTCTCAAAATTGAGACTTCATCTAAATCTCACATCTAGATCTCACCGAGTTGTTTTTTGTGTGGCTTCTTTGGAGTATCTGTAGGTTTCAGTTATCTAGGGACAACATCTGTATATCTTTAAGCCATATCATGGCACCCAGTCCACTAATTCAGCTATTAGAAGCTACGTATTGGAGAAGGCAAATCAGAGCACTGTAAATAAATCAATGCTTATATAAGGAAAGAATTTTTATTTCCTATTTTTCCCCGCTTGCAAGAGATCCTAATCAGTGGAACTGTTAGGATTTGTCAGGATTGGCTCATTGCATTTGGTAGCAGCAGTAGAGATTAAGTTCACGCTTCAGAGTTACACTTGAAAGCTTTTAAGCCACTGACCCATCTGGGCCCTTCTCACTGGGGGCCACAAATGGTAGGACTGTAGGTATCCCCTCATTGGGATTTGAACTCCAGGAGTCATACTTACTTGGTAAATACGTTTTTGTTTTAATTTGGGGCCATAGTCTGGGCTCTGAGCTCAGAGATCACTCCTGGCAGGCTCAAAGGTCCTGGGTATCAAAACTGAGTCCGCAACATACTAGGCAAACACCCTGCCCGCTCTACCATTGCTCTAGCCCTTGCTTGTCAGTACTTGAAGCCACTGAGCCATCTTCCCATCTTTAAGTTCCCTTAATCTTTTTTAAAAGCTTCCCTACAACAACCATGATCTTTCTTTGGCTTTTGTTTTTTGGCTCCAGCAGTACACAGGATCCACTCCTGGTGGTACTTGTGGCCATATTTGGGGCTCCGGCTCATGCTTTATAGCACGTACTCTAGCCCTCATACATGCAATTGATGATTTTTGTTTGCTTTGGGGCCATATCTGGTGTTGCTCAGAGGACTGTTTGTGGTGCTGGGATCAAACTAGTATCAGCCACATGTAAGACAAGTACCTTCCCCGTATTATTTCTTCCCACCCTTATTTAGTTATGATCTCTTTAGTACCACAGAACGACTCACTGAACATCCATTGACTTCATGCCCAGCACTGAGCTAAGAGATGCATCTTATTTTATTTTTACAACAGTCCTGAGAGGAGGTGCCATTGCTACATTAGAAATGAGATGGACAAGCATTCCAGTGGCTGCTCACACAGCAACAAGCATAGCTGCAAGAGCAGACCTCACATTTTTCATTTTATTTTGGTTTTGGCCATCCCCAGCTGTGTTAAGGGCTTTCTCCTGGCTCTGTGCTCAGGGATCATTCCTGGGGTGCTTAGACCACCATTTATGGGTCCAGGGATCAAACTGGGGTCAGCTTCATTCATTAACCCCTGTACTTTCCTCTGGCTTGACCTCAACTTCTTGCCCACCACTTCAGAATTTCTTTTAGTCTGCATTCTGACAATTTCAGACCATTTAAGCCATAATCTTGAAAAACCAAACATCAGGGGCAGGAGAGATAGTATGGGGGTTAAGGTGCTTGCCTTGCAAGTGCCAATTTCCAGCATGACTTATGGTCCCCCCAAGCTCTGCTAGTAATAGCCCTTAAGCACTGCCAGTTGTGGCCTTATCCCCACATGCTAAGTTTAAAAAGCAAAACATTAGTGGCACAGCCCTCTAGTGTACCTAGTGATCCCTGGCCTGAAAGTATCAAGTTAAGACCGTTATGGGGGCTAGAGAAATAGTCCAGTGGGTATGGCATTTGCCTTGCACGCGGCTGACCCGGGTTCTATCCCCAGCATCCCATATGGTCCCCGAGCACTGCCAGGAGTAATTCCTGAGCGAAGAGCCAGGAGCAACCCCTGAGCATCACCGGGTGTGACCCAAAAAGAAAAAAAAAGACCCTTATGGGGCTGGAACGATAGTCCAGTGGGTAGGGTGTTTACCTTGGACACGCCAACACAGTTTCGATCTCTGGGACCTCATATAGTCCCCGAGTACCGCAGGAGTAATTCCTGAGTGCAGAGCCAGGAATAGCCCCTGAGCACTACTTGAGAGGCCGACCCCACAAAAATGTCAGCATGACTCCCATGTGATAATACTTGTGTTATCCCAAGTGTTAATAGCTAATAAAAAACATTTTTAAAAAAACCAGACATCACAATATGATCAGTTAGTCAACAAAGGCCATTGACATCACAGCAATCTGAAGGAACAGTGACTCTTCATCATAGTGGCTTCTGCTAAAGTGAAAGTGGGAAAGGGAATTGATTCTCAGCACCCAGTGGCATAGGCACTGTGGCCCTAGTAAACCTGCATGCCAGCACAGCCACTGTCATGAGCACTGACACCCGTTCAAGGTAACTGATGGTTCTAGGAATAATAGGTGGATGTTTGTACACATCTCAGTAATACTACTGAAAACTGTTGAAACAGTTAATAGTCAATGTATTGCTCTAATTAGAGAAATTATTATGGTAACATACTTATTTTTTAAGAAGTTGATGGGGAAATACCAATGTTATTTGTGGATCATGCAGCTCTGGGGCGCAAACATACTGGGCAAATACTCTAGCACTTGAGACATAGGCTAGGATATTTTGCTCCCCCAGCTGCATCCAAGTGTTAAACTTCTTCTTTTTTTTTTTTTTGCTTTTTGGGTCACACCTGGCAATGCTCAGGAGTCACTCCTGGCTCTGCACTCAGGAATTACTCCTGGCGGTGCTCGGGGGACCATATGGGATGCCGGGATCGAACCCAGGCCGGCAGAGGCCGGCGTGCAAGGCAAACGCCCTACCCACTGGGCTATCACTCAAGGTTGAAAGAAGGACTTCTGGAGTTTAAGCCAATTCCAGCCCACTAGCTGATTCTTGGTTGCATCTTAAAACTAGGTCCTCACTTTTACAGCACTTTCATTTGAGTTCATTGATAAACATGTAGTTATTAGGAACTAATGGTGTGTTTAGTTTCCACCTCGTAATCATGGGATGAAATTTTAAATAATAGCTTTTTTTCTATCCTTTTTATTCAAAGAAGAAATCCTTCCTCCCCCTGAACTATGATATAAGCAGAAATGAACACCCCTGCATCCATGCACTATCCCATCCAAAATTAACTTTGGATAACATCAGTACTTCCCACCCACCCACCTCTTTTTTTGGTTCTTGTTCCACACTCAGCAGTGCAGAGGGCTTATAGCCTTCTCCTACCGCCGTCTGTTCATACATGCTGTGCTGCAATCAAATAGCTGCTTACATCTGAGAGAAGCAAGACTTTAATGAAGAATGCTACAAATTATGGACAATAATTCCCATATTTTAAAAAAAGATTACAGAAAAGACTACTGAAATTTTTCTAAAAAAGACCATCTTTAAGTATGTCAGAAAGACAATAAGCACAGCACAGTACAAAAGGAGAAGGGAATGTCGGATTCCAGTTCAAGACACCAACACTGCACAATCAGGGAATCAGGCAAAAGTGACCATTTCACAAAGAATGAAATTAGGCATTTATATGCCATCAGGGTTTTTTAAGCTTGAAAAGTCCAGCATAAGGGAAGGAATTGGGAAAAGAGAATGGGGTCAGGGAGGGCTAAGCTTATCTACAGTCACCATTTTATCTAAAATAAAAGGGTGGGGGGAACCCACATACATGAGAACTGGAGGCTAAACCTGCCTATACAGCTCAGTAAATATGAAGAGCAAATGCCAAGGCAGTCAAGTCTCAAAGCTGATGTCACAACTAGCTAAACAGATTTTAAGGGAGTTGGTCTCTACCAGGACTGGTCTTTCATAACCCTTATGACACGAGGTCACCCTTCGCATTTGCATCGAAGAGCCAAAGTTTTACCTGGAACAAATTCACTCCAAATAATGCTCATGTTGCTGGTTTTAATAGATCATGGAGTCATGAGTGGCTCTTACAGATGCCACCATTTCCTAGGAGGTTCTATTAATTACTGGGAATTTAAATTCAAGCAAACCACTAAAGAAGGGAAGTACTAAATATATTCTGGCACTGTACAAGCTATGTGCCTGTCTTCTATGTCAAGGACATGGGGTAGACTTGGCTGTTTCTCAGATCCATGATCTCCAACAGTGAAGTGAAACTGGGACCTCCCCACATCGGTAATGGATGCTAAAAATCCTATCCCAGTCCAGCTTCTGAAAAAATAAGACTACCAGGGGCTATTATTAGGAACCATGCTCCTGTGAATTCTGTGGAAATGAAAGCCGGTTCAGTTCATGCCAAGTCTTTTCATGGTCCGCCAACGATCCTTAATCATAACAGCTGTTCGGTTAACAAATGGATAATTTTTAGAAATGACAGCCCAGTTTCCTTCCCCGTATTTCTGGACTCCAGCCTTGATCCACTCACTTTCTTCTACAGTCCACTTCTGCAAAGAAAACCAAAAGATTTATCACAATCTACCTCTCAACTTACTCATCTTTTCATATAGTATAGATAGTCAAGAATCCTATAAGGATGATTTATTATCCAAAAAAGGGCCAAAATGGTTGTTTTTTTTTTTTTTTTTTTTTTTTTTGGGTCACACCCAGCAATGCTCAGGGGTTTCTCCTGGCTCTGCACTCAGGAATCACATCTTGCGGTGCTCAGGGGACCATATGGGATGCCGGGGATCGAACCCGGCCGGCATAGGCCAGCCGCATGCAAGGCAAACGCCCTACCCGCTGGGCTACCGCTCCGGCCCCCAAAATGTTTTTTCTTGCTTATTTTGGTCACACCTGGCAATGCTCAGGGGACCATATGGGATGCCGGGGATCAAACCGGGTCGGCCACGTGCAAGGCAAATGCCCTACTCGCTGTGCTATCGCTCCAGCCCCATCACTTAATACTTTTAAAATTCAAAGGTATGCATTGTTCATGGTCCATATTGAGCTGGCTCCTGTTCCAGATTTTGTTCCAGGAAGTAACTTTAGTTTGGGTACCTGAAAAATTACTTTTTTTTTTTTTTTTTGCTTTTTTGGGCCACACCGGCGGTGCTCAGGGGTTACTCCTGGCTCTGCACTCAGGAATTACTCCTGGCGGTGCTCGGGGGACCATATGGGATGCCGGGGATCGAACCCGTGCCGGCACAGGCCGGCCGCATGCAAGGCAAGCGCCCTGCCGCTGGGCTGTCGCTCCGGCCCCAAAAATTACATTTTATTTAAACTAGGTACATGGTGAGATGTAGGAATTTACTCTTTGCCCATACAGTAAGAAAAGAGAATTTCAAATTACCTGTTTTTTTGTTGCATTAGTTCTGTCTTCATCTGCTATTGCTGGAAAATAAAAGTAGACTCATTTCAGAGTTCACCTTTCTCTTTACAAACCATAAAAAGACATAAAATGTTCCTAAAGGGATAAACTATTCAAATTTTGCATATTTTAAGAAAACGGGCCGGAGAGATAGCCCAGCGGGTAGGGCATTTACCTTGCACGCAGCCGGCCCATGCCAACCTGGGTTCGATCCCGGCATCCCATATGGTCCCCGAGCACCACCAGGAGTAATTCCTGAGTGCAGAGCCAGGAGAAACCCCTGAGCATTGCCGGGTGTGGCCCAAAAAAAAAAAAAAAAAAAAAAAAAAAAAACCAGTATCACTCAAGGTTATATTAGTTAGTTAAATAATTAACTAAAAGTTAATTTTTTTCCTTGCTTTGCAAGCCAGTGGTCATCTCAGTCTCACAATCAGTACAAAGCACACTTCACAAACACTGTATATTACATACATGGTGCTTAGTGATGGGAAACTACACCAACATCTCTCTGATCATTGTTTTACAGATTCTTTTCTGGAGGTGGGGCAGGGGCCACTGCCAGCAATACTCAGCCCAACTGTGTTAGCCAGTCCGGTGCTGAGATACAGGATGTGCTGCTTAGGAGACCACCAGGGCCAAGCTCTTGGTGCTGATGGGATTATTAGTACTGGGGATACACTAGGGACCTCCAATTCGAGGATGCCAACAATCTCCTTAGAATCAACAAAACTGTAAAATGACTGAGAAGCTCTGGGACAGGGACTAGAGGTAGTGCCAAGGTTAGGGGATATGCCTCACGTGCAACTGCGGTGTCCCCCTGCTTCGGGACCAGCTCCACAAATGGTTCCCTGAGCACAGAGCCTGGTGTGGCCCCCAAATAAACCCACAAAATACATTCATACGTGTGCGCATAGGCAGACGTCCATGTATAGCTTAATTTGTTAAGGTAATAATTCTCATTCTAACAGACCGTTTGAGATGTGCATAAGCTTTGTCGGTGTGACAAAGCTTTTCCTCTATGGAAAGATCAGACCTCAGAAAACATGCACCAAATGAACTAGGTTTTTCCCCCAATCTGTTTCTTTGGTTGTTTGGGGACTACAGCAGCTTAATGGGACCACTTCTAGCAGTGCTTAGGGGATGGGGACGAAATATGTGGTATGAAAGATCAAACTTAGGTTGCTGTATGCAAAGTTAGTGCCATACCTGCTGAACTATCTGCTGCCCATTTATATTTTATATCTCCCCCTTCTGGAGTCAGGAAAATAAACCCAATGCCACTCTGTCTCACGTTCATCGATTTAAAGAAAGCCTTTGATTCTGTGGAGACTGAAGGGGTCATCAAAGCCCTAGCCAAACAGGGGCGTTCAAACCCAATACATCAAGATCCTTCGTGAGCTGTATTACAGATTCACCACCAGGATCTCACCATTCTACAAGGAAGTGATCATTGATGTCAAAAGAGGGGTTCGACAGGGTGATACCATTTCACCAAAACTCTTGAGCGCCACCCTTGAGAACATCAAGTGACAATTAGAATGGGAAGGAATGGGAGTGAAGATAGATGGTCGGCAACTACACCACCTCCGCTTTGCTGATGTCATCGTTCTAATAACACCAAACATTAGCCAAGCGGCACAAATGCTGGCTGACTTCGACCAAGAATGTGGAAAGATAGGTCTACAGCTGAATCTAAAGAAAACTATGTTTATGAAAAATGAACTATTTCCAGTGGCCCCATTCACTCTCAATGGAATAGACATCTCTGAATGCAGCAGTTATATGTACCTAGGTCGATAAGTCAACATAATGAACGACCTAAAACCTGAGCTGCACAGGAGGAAGAGAGGCGGCATGGAATGCCTTCAAAGGCATCGAAGAAATAGCTAAAAGGACAAAGAACCTCCGGCTCCGGGCACATCTCTTCAACTGCACCGTTCTCCCTGCATTAACATACACCTCAGAGACCTGGGCCCTACGAAAGCAGGATGAGAATGCTATTCGGGTCTCCCAGAGAGGAATCGAAAGAGCTATGCTTGGAATATCATGCCTCACTCAAGTGAGAGAAGGAATCTGGAGTTCTGACCTCCGTCGCTATCCCAGAATCAGGGATGCTGTCTCGTTTGCCAAGGCATCGAAAATCAGATGGACTGGACATGTAATGCGATTTGGAGACGACCGCTGGATTAGAGCCATTACCAACTGGATCCCACGGGATGTCAAAAGATCACGTGGCTCCCCACCTACAAGATGGTCAGACTTCCTTGTCAAGACCCTGAAGGAACGGTTTGAGGCTCTTCATATTCCTGAATCAACCAGATGCCATTGGGCTACATTGGCACGTGATAGGGTCCAATGGAAATGTTACTGGCGCCCGCTCGAGCAAGTCGATGAATAACGGATTCAAGTGATCAAGTGATCTCCCCATTCTCTTTGCTGTGTCACGCTGTGCCAGTATCTGCAACTTAGAGTGGTACTGGGGGTTGAACTGGAGGCTTCAGGAGCTCTAGCAGGGAGCCAAGGTTATTTTTTCTTTTTCTGAGCTTCTCAAGCAGTGCCCAGGAGACTCAGAGCCACTCCTGGTAATACTTGGCCCAGAAGGCTGATGCTAGGGCCCAAGGACACATGCTCCTGACCTGTGCCAAAGTGAAGTTTCTACAGGCTGGAAAGCCCCAGCAAGTATAAAAATGAAAAGGCTACTTCAAGCCAGTGAGAGCCACTGACAAAACTGCATGAACATGAAACGGGAACCTGTTGGAATGGCTGCAGCAGCCAGGGCAGCAATGTTTCCTAAACAAAGGAAAAACAAGATTTTTTTTTCTTTTTAAACAAAGGTTCCTTGCACCATAAGCCCTGAAATACCTCTCCAGCCCTAAGCTTATTATTCTCTGGAGTACTAATGGAGAGCTCATAATAAGGCTTACTGCACTTACCTTGCATGCTGCAGACCCAGATCTGATCCCTGAGCACTACCCTCCCCCACGCACAGAAGATGAAGTCGGGCCAGAGGGACAGCTCAATAGGCCGAGCTGACCTAAAGCAGGCTTCGTATGGGAGGCCCAGGTTCAATCTCGGGCACCACATGATCACCCGCACCTCTGGGAGTGACACCAGTTTCACACTCAGGAGTACTTTCTGAACAATGGTGGGTGTGGCCCCAAAAGGAGAAATAAAATGATGTATTCCATACTGTGTGGAAACAGATTTCTAAAGCTGATGAATCTGGACTTGCTTGAAAGTGGAGGTTTTCTAGAATTTTTAGATCCTGTTAAAACACAATGCCACTTTTGTGAGTTTTCTGTTATCAGCCCTATCTTCTATAGGATCTTGTTCTTTCCAGCTGTTCTCCAGTGAAGGGTTTGTGCGGAGCAGTGCTGGGAGGCAGACCCAAGGCCTCACATTCAAGGCAAGCGTCTTAAGTTACATCTCCAGCCTCAGTGAAGTTTTTTTTTTTTTTTTTTTCCTTTTTGGGTCACACCGGCGATGCTCAGGGGTTACTCCTGGCTCTGCACTCAGGAATCACTCCTGGCGGTGCTCGGGGACCATATGGGATGCCGGGATCGAACCTGGGCCGGCCTGGGCCGCGTGCAAGGCAACCGCCCTACCCGCTGGGCTATCGCTCCGGCCCTCAGTGAAGTTTTTTGTTTCTGTTTTTGGGCCACATCCAGCAAGGTTCAGGGTTACTCTGGCATGGTTCTTGGCAGGGCTCACTCCTGGGAGTGTTAGGGATTAAATTTGGGGTTCAATCCTTTGAGCTATTTCTCCAGTTCCCTGAATGTATTATTTTTTTAAAGACAAGATATTTGTGTTGTCTTTCACAAGTTTTGAGAATTTCCAAAATTACAGCTTAGCACTTCTCTCTGTTAGATATAAAATATGGCTTGAGAAGCTCACTAAGGGGCCGGGCACATGCCTGGTGTGCTGGAGCCCTGGGTCTGCCGTGTAGAGCAGCGGTGCTGCGGGGGTGTGGCTCAGACTCTCCTTACTCCCACACCCCAAGAAAGCCAGATGTGCTAGGAGATATTATAAATGCTAACATTAATTATGGAAAGTTTCTTAAAAACTGGCAAGGAATTTTTGCTTATGGCAAATTTTTTTTTGGCCATACCTCACGGTGCTCAGGGATCACTCCCGGCAGGCCTTGGGAGACCAGAGAGGATGCGAGCCATCAAACTGGGGTTCACCACATGCAAAGACAAGAGCCTTGACCCTGTACCGTTTCTCAAGCCCCTTATGACCGCTTCTGTCTGGGTAAAATAAGCTTTCAGAAAACAATCAACATTGGTTAGAGGAAAAGGACAAAACTATTCCTGAGTCAAAATGAGGAATTTAAACTTTTTCTAGGGGCTGAAGGGTAGTACAGCGCGGTAAGGCGCTTTTGCTCTCCGGCATCCCAGATGGCCTCGTGAGCACCACCGGGAGGGATTGCTAATGTAGAACCTCTAATAATCCTTGAGCGTCACCAGGTATGGCCCCAAAAACAACCTTCACCCCCAAAAAAAAAACCCTTTTTCTAATTTAGACAAGCAGTTTCCAGAACATGCAAGATTATAGAATGCATCTACACTTTAGCAGTGATCAGGGGGCGACCAAGAAGAATCTTCTAACTTACCCTGAACTTCAAACAACTCCTCTTCTTCCACCCATGTCTCTTTTTCTTCAACCCCATTAGCGGTGGAGGTTTTCCACTTGCCCTTGTGTGTTCTGTGGGGAGATTAGAGAGTATAGGTAGGGAAAGATACATCCGGGTCACCTTGTATTTGTCCTGACTCCACCCTGCCCTATGATGCCCCTGGAGGCTCCCTTACATACCATTCTGAAATCTGCCATTTCTCCTGCCCTGGCAAGACCTCCCCGTCATATTCTGACTTTGGGGGTCATCTCTCTCAAGCTCTTCATTTTCCTGTGTTTTTTCTGTCATTACTGTTTTTCATCTGTTTTATTTTGCTCTTGTATTTAATAAGCTGTGCTCCGGGGTTATTCCTGGCTCTGCACTCAGGGATCTAACCAGGGCAAGTGTGTTGATCCCTGGACTCTCTGGTTCCTTAAGTTTTAAAGGTCTCAGCAGTCTTCTAAGCGGCATTCCTGTAACTGTTCTCTCCTTTACGTCCTATTAGTGCAGGCCGGCAGTCCTTCACCAGCACAGCCCCTTTCCCTAACAGCTCTCTTAAAATCACATCCCTCCTCCATTAATGATGGCTACTTGTTAACTACACAATTAAGTTTCCGTTCCTAAATGTGGAGGAGTTGAGAGCATCCAATCCGGCCTCAATGTCTTGCTGTAATGCTCCTTTTTCCCAGTGTCGCCTCCTGTTCTTCCTTCTGTAAACTCTGTACTCTCCAGTTTCTTTATGTACTATTCCCTCTCCTTGGAATTCTCTAAGGAAAATCTTACCCATCTTTCTAGGCCATTCTCAACAAAGCATGCCCAACTACTGACTCCTGAGAGCTAATACGGGGTAAAGGTATGCATGCTTTTATGCAAACTGTTTGACCTTGGCACCAAATGATCCACCAGAACACTGTGGGTTCAGCTCCCCGAGCTCAGCCACAGGCCTCAGCATCACTGGCTGACTTGGGAAGGACCTCCAGGCCTCCTGAGCACAGCTTAGAGCCCTCACCCCCAACAGAGAGGCTCCTCTCTCCACTCGGGTGGGCCTCCTGCTTTCGTTCTATTAAGCAGCCATTCTGTACTGAGCCCCAATTCGTGAAGGCAGGCTGCATCTCAATCCAAAGCACTGAGCATAGGAACTGAAGAAAAACTATTAAATAGTGAAATTTTTTGTGGGAGGGGCAGGGGAGATGGGATTGGATCCAGTGTCTCAGATGCAGCAAGTTGCTGTGTCCCATCTCTGGCCGAGACAATGGGATTAGAGAGATGCCAAGAAATTACACCATGATTATAAAAAGGCAGAAGCAAACAGAACCCTTCTTGAGAACATGAAATGGTACATACCTGAACATAACCCAGAAAATAATTCAGTAACCTAATTTCAAAATGGAAACTTCCATCTCTAGATAGAATTTTTTTTCTATTAGCAAATCTAATCGACTTTAAACTGTGTGTACCTTAAACTACAGCTACCCTGAGAAAACAGCATAGCACGAATCTGACCTTTCACTACAACAGTTCCTGAGGGGTTAAAGTACTTGCCTGGCATGCAAATGACCCTGGATCAATCCTTGGCACCATTTCATATGGTTCCGAGTCCAGTCAGGTGTGAACCCTAAGCACAGCCAGGTGTGACCCCCACAAAAAAAAACTTCATTGAGCTTTGTGTTTTCTATTAACTCAGAGGTTAATATAATACTTATTTTCAGAAATTTATTTTTAGCTTTGTTTATTTATTTTGCTTTTTGGGTCACACCTGGCAATGCTCAGAGCTTACTCCTGACTCTGCACTCAGGAATTACTCCTGGCGGTGTTCAGGACACCACATGGGACACCAGGGATCAAACACAGGTTGGCCGAGCATACAAGGCAAGTGCTCTCCCTCTGGACTATGGCTCCAGCCCTTAGAATGATTTTTGTTCCTGTTAATTTTGAGAATTTGAGACAAACATTAAATAACCATTTTTGGTCTCAGGAATATAGAATCTGTGTGTTACTAAGTCATAATTATTAACTAACATACCCTATCCGATCATTCCAGTGCAGAGAGAAAGATGACTTTTAACCTCTGAATCTGTGGCCTGAGCTTCTACCCTTCCTCTCCCTCCTCCTGCAGCGGGCCGTGGCATGAAGTTGTGACCTGTACAAACCTTTCAGTAATTGCTAACTCCTCATGCTGTGGAAGAGGCTGAGACCTGATCTTCAGATGGACTGTTAGGTGGCTCTGTGATGGGGCAAGTCTGTGTGCTCCTCACTGAGGGGAGCTAAATGAGCCCCTGCTGCTGGGGGCTGTGGCCTAGAAGGGGAAGCCAGCTACAGCCAGAGGCTGCTAGATTTTGTACAGTTCTTGTGCCAAGATATTTTTTTTGCTTTTTTTTTTTTTGGTTACACCCAGTGATGCCCAGGGGTTACTCCTGGCTCTGCCCCTCAGGAATTACTCTCGGCAGTGCTCAGAGGACCATATGGGATGTCGGACATCAAGTCAGGGTTGGCCATGTGCAAGGCAAATACCCTATTCGCTGTGCTATCACTTTGGCTCCAAGAATGGATTTTATATGTTTAAAGAATTATAAAATGAAGGGAAGCAAAAAATAAGCAACTGACCATTTATAGTTTTAAATTTGAAGAATCGTGAGTTTCTTTATTTGGTCATAATAAGTACTTCTAGTAAGTACTTCTTTGCTAAGTGCCATGAAAATAAAAATATAGTAGTTGTGGCCCTGCCGTCCAGACAGTACACCCAAATCTTGCATTACAACCCTCTATTTCCACTGCCTAGATTACCCTAGACCTGCGTGCTGTCCTGGGTGGGGCGGTCCATTCCTCCCTCAGTGCCCGTCTGGAAAACCCTCAGTAGGTTTCAGGTTGCTTATATTGGACTTACGGGGCACAGTTAAAGAAGCCGATCATAGAGCTAGAGAAGTGGCTTATAGGTCTAGAACTTAGATGCTTTGCGTTGCCAGAGCCAAGGTTTGATCCCTGGTACCACACTGTGAGGTATGCAACTCCTACCCCTCAAAATAGATTATAAAGAAGTACTCAGCCCTTTCTAATTTAGTAGTCAGGAACCTGGGAATGTACATTTTAAAATGAGTCCACAGAAGGTAAAGGTTCTCCAGTCTGCAAACCTCTGCCTGGCGGACTAAGACAGAAACTCGAGACCTGTCCACCCAGACTGTTGCTCTTGCTCTTCTGTCCTCTGTTCTGCCACACTCCAGGGCTTTTCTGGAGCACACCAGACGTGTACATCTTTATGTGGGAGGCTCTTGCTGCCTTATCTTCCCACCCGACCCCCATTCCATGGGCAACTTACTGTTTGCTTCTCTGCAAAGTTTACTTCACCTCCAAATCTGAACAAGCTTAGTTCTTTCCTGGAATCCCCAGCACCCCTCACATACACTTCTTTTAGAGATGGGATCACTGAACCCCATTTTCCTGGAAAGAAGCTGATAATACCTCGGGCATCATAGGCGACACTATCTCAACTCAATGTAGCATCAAAATGATGGATGTGGTTGTATTCCAGTGAAACTTTATTTACAAGTACAAGCAATAGGCCAGTTTAGCCCAGGGGCTGTAGTTTGCCAACCTTTGCTTTAGAATACCCATCATACTTCATGCCTTTGACATGAAAGGTATATATTTCTGAAACCTTCACAAGTCCTTTCCTTTCTGAAGTCACTATAATCCTGCTCTGTTGCCAGTTTCCCATCTGGTGCAGTACTTAAGCTTCAGAGTACTGTAATGAATAAACAAGCATATATCAAATGAGAGCAAGTGTGTTGAGCACATCTGCTTCCCATCAGCTGTGCCCGTTTACCAACTTGCGACTCAATTTCAGATGTAGGTAGTGGTGCAAAGAGTACAGATTTGTGCCTGAATATAAATCGCTTATCAAATGCTCCAGCCCCTTAAGGCACCTCCACATGCGTGCCAGAACACAGGTCCCCGAACAACCACAAGAGAGCAGTGGTCGAGATGACAGTGGCCTGGGGAGACCAACAAGATGATCACTTACAGCAAGGAGATCAGGGAAGACTCATGGAGGAGGCAGGATTAAGTGGAAGCTTGTGTGTATGGTCTATAGGCCACAGGCTTGTCTGGTAAGACTGGCTGGAGTAGCTCCAGACCCAGCTTGCCACTTTGCAGCCATGAGTTCAGGCAACTTTTCTGTGCTTTCCTAATCGGTAAAATAGGGCTGATCTAGCACTAACATTGTACACATTGCAGAGAATCAATAAGGTAACGCCCAAAAAGTGCTGGGCCCACAGAAGGCACTTAGTCAGCATCCGCTTCTCTTCCTGTTGAAAGATGGGTGAGATCAGTGATGAAGGGATGACAGTCCAGACATGGGAATGAAAGGAAGAGTGCAGTAGCAGAAACAAACGCATTGTGTTCCAGAGAAAGCAAGCAGACGAAGTTTGCCTGGAGGAATGACCCACAACAGGGCACAAAGGGTAGCAAGACTCGACAGCCAGGTTGGGGTCCTGATGTGGAGCAAATGGAAGCTTGCTAACCACTGCCCTAGTACCTAGGAGAGTGTGGGCAATTGGTAAATATTTACTGAATTTACCAAGTCGCAGAATGCTCATAGAAGGTGCAAAACTATAAAAACTCATGTCTCTTCTACGTATCAAAATATAATGTGGCTCGACTGAATTTTCTTTTAACGAGACTACCATTTAGTAGGCACTCGCGAAGTTTGCTAGGAATGAAAGCAGCCATGAATAGGAGGCTTTGAAATCTTCGCGGCCTCACTCACACCCCAGTGCCAAGCCTGGAAACCCAGGCATGGGACTTCAGCACCGGCAGGGGCTATGTTGTCACTCCCCACTACCGAGTCACATGCTAGCAGTCTGAGAAGCCTTGATGCGCATATAACTTAGCTGCAAGTAGCTTCATTCATGGAATCAATACCAGGCCCAACCAGGACCACCAACCAGCCCCAAAACTGCTACAAAGGAGGTCTTCATACTTGGGATTCTTCTCCCCAGGGAGGGGTTGAATGGTGGGCTTGGACGGTGACGCCGGAGTGCTCTCTTGTGAGGAGTCAAGGCCTGAGCCCGGCTCTGTACTCTGGCTGTCCTCCTCCAAAACCAATCTGCTTATTGTCATGCGCTTGCTCTTGGGGGTGCAGTTCAGAGCCACCTTCACTCTCAGCGGGGCTGAACATTCACTGTCATCTTTCCTCGGCCTCTTGCTTTTTGAGGACTGGAGATGCTGTGGACACTTCGATTAGGAAGCACCAGGTCTTTCTGGTCCAGTCTTGAGAAGGCTGCCTCCGAATCCTGGGCACCAGACAGAGTCTTGAAAGCTGCCTTCAGAGTCATCATTCCAATAGTGGTTGGGGAATTCCGTAGCGGCCTACAAGCAATGCAGACATACAGAGATCAGGGTGGCCACCGTTGAGGTAGCTGCAACTATTCAGCACATGAAGCTTTAAGTTAGGGGGTGCCTTCAAGGTAAGAACTCTCCACCAGAAGGCAGGAGGCCAGGGAGACAGCGCAGGAGGAAAGGTGCTTGCCTTGCATGCTGTTGACCCAAAGCTGGGAACAGAGGAATAGTCTGAGCACCACTGGCTGTGGCCCACAACCCAAATAATAATGACAGATGTGGGAGTTGGCTGGGGAGATGGTAGCTTAAAAGGTTAGTGCATGAGCTTTGCATGCAGGAAGCCTGGTCACATACCACCAGGAGAAGCCCAAAGTGCTCCCAGATGTGGCCCAAAAGGTATTATTTAAGTTGTTATCAAATCTAAAATTCAAGTAAGGGGCCGGAAAGGTAAGATTGAGGTAAAGGCTCTTGCCTGGCATGCAGCTGATACTGTTCACTCTCTGGCACATGGTTGCCCAGCACCAATGGCTGGGAGTGGCTGATGAGCACCACTAGATGTGGTCCGAAATACCCTCCCCCCCCAATAAATAAAATGGCATCAAGAAAAAAGTATCTTACTGGCAGCCAGGCCAATGGTATGCCCTCCAGAGATCTAAGCTTATGTGCTTTCTAACCCAAACTACATGGATAAAAATAACACTTCTCCCTCTGCAAGAATTCTGCTGTTGGTGCCTAAGAACTCCCAGTCCCACTAGAAAATCTACCAATAACCCGCCAATCTCCCTTGGGAGTGTGTGACAGAGAACAGGTGTCACATGAAGGAAGTGAAAGACTGCTCTCCAATCTGTCCTCTCTTCCCTGTATTACGTTAGGAATGCTTCTTGAGGGGCCGGAGCGATAGCACAGCGGGGTAGGGCATTTGCCTTGCACACGGCTGACCTGGGTTCGATCCCCGGCATCCCATATGGTCCCCTGAGCACCGCCAGGAGTAATTTCTGAGCAAAGAGCCAGGAGTGGGGGCCAGAGCGATAGCCCAGCGGGTAGGGCGTTTGCCTTGCACGCCGCGACCTGTGCCGGCCGGGGTTCAATCCCGGCATCCCATATGGTCCCCGAGCACCGCCAGGAGTGGTTCCTGAGTGCAGAGTCAGGAGAAACCCCTGAGCATTGCCGGATGTGACCCAAAAAGAAAAAAAAAAATTAGCCAGGAGTAACCCTTGAGCATTGCTGGGTGTGACCCAAAAAAGCAAAAACAAAACAAAACAAAAAAACTGCATGGTCTAGGTAGGGCCTTGCCTTCCCAGCAGGCCCGGGGTTGGGTGGAGGGGGGCAGAGATGGGTTAGGAGAAAGTGACCATCTCTCTCTTCCCTGCCTCACATAAACCACCTGTGGGGACCCACTGATATCACGAGATTGAACCCAACCTACAAACAGTCCTGTCTAGCATTTGGAATAATCAGTATATGCTTTAAGTGAAAACTTAGCAGACGGCAAACTGGCAGCCTTATACGGCTAAGCTTATGTGCAAGTTATCTGGCAAATGTGTCCTACCACCTAAGCTTGGAAATTTTCAGCTTAGTTATTGGTGAAGCAATAACTAATAAATAATTGGTGTTTTTATTGCAACTTACTTAGATATAAGGGGAGTAAGCCAGAAGTGCATGAGAGAATACAGGTTTTTCCAGATTGGAAATAAGCAAAGAAATGTTGAGATAAGCGGGAGACATGATCAAGGGAGACGAGGTTTCTGTGTTTTTAACATTAGACTAGGGCTAGGGCCAGGGCCAGGGAGAGAGATCAGAGGGCTGGGACACAGGCTCTGCATGGGGGACGACATGGTTCAGCCCAGCACCTGGTTCCTCAAGCGCTGCCAGGAGTCACAGTAACAACAATAAATAAGATTAACAGTTAAAGTCTTAGAAAATTTCTCATCTCACACAAAATACTTATTTTTCTGTTTGGGTGCTTAGGATGAGCTCAGGGCCTCATACCAGTGGCACATACACTGTTCCACAAAGCCAGAGACCCCAGTCTGGGCACCCCGGTAGCCGCCCCCCAGCAGCACTCCTGAAGCCCTCATGACTCCTCTGCTCCCAGGTCTGATTCGCAGATCACTACCCTAGACCTAAGATGATCCTGGACATTCCTGCATGCTCGCCAAGAAGTTTAACTTGTGATCTGGAAACTCTTATTCACAAGTGTGAACCCTCTTCCTGAACATGCAACGAGACAAGGACTCCATGGGCAGTACTGAGTGGCTAGAAGGCAGGAAGAAGAAAAAGCACCTGGAGGAAGCTCTCTCTGGCCTTCTAAAGAGGACACTGCTCCCGCACACGGCCCATGCCCCACCGCTCGAAGGGGCATCCTCTCACCTTGCAGGTTCTCGGGGTGGCTTTGCCACAGGCTCTGGTGCTGGCTGTTTATCTTCCTTCACGGGGACTGAAGCAGTAGCCTCAGGTCTCAGTGCCCTTTGGCCACCTGGAAAAGAAGGATGCCATCAGGAAGAGAGAATGCCGGGACCTCATTTGCTTTCTGTTCCTGCACCACATACACACTCAATATGCAACACTCACAAATCCAGTCTCCGCCAGACTAGAGAGGAAGGTGGGAGGGAGGGTACTGCCAGGCATTCCCTCAATTTCTTCAAAATACGGTTTTTCCTATAGGAAAAGGGGCCAAGGTGCAGAACTGTTACTGCAGGAATTCTTTAGTGCCTGGACAGGAAAGAATCATGTGATTTTATTCTATTCCCTCTTCTGAGTGACGAGTTTCCATAATCTCCCAAGTTTATTTTTGGTATTATACACAAAAACCAAACATTTATTCTTAAACTTCTCATTAGACAGCTAATCTTGGCATGCCTTTCCTTGTGCATAAAAGTTTACATCTATTATTTCTACAGTTACAATTTGCCTTAACTCTGAAAAGCTTTTATTTATACCACACGAAGCTCTGAGTACTAGCCAATCTTACTCTCAGTCTTGCTCCAACTTCAACTGCTTATCTGTTTTCTTCTGGTAGAGGTTTTATGAATTTGACTTATTTACGATTAGTATCTATAACCAGTGCTGTCTATTTTTGGGGAACTCTGGTGAGATTGAGGGGTGGGCTACAGAGGGTGGTTCTCAGGAGCTACTCCTGGCTCTTGCTTAGAGGTAACTCCTGGTGGTGCTCAGGGAACTATATGCAGTGCCAAAGATCAGACCAGGATCAGCCACATACAAGACAAGCACCTTAACACCTGTACTATTTCTCCGGCTGCACAAAGTGTCTTAACAATCTGGGTTCTATCCTCAGAGAAACAGTGGCAGTCTATTTTCCACTTACCTGGATCACCTAAGAAAGGATCCAAGGCCAGGCCTGACACTTGCTCTCCAAATTACAAATAATTTGAGGCATGTTAAATGACTGAGGATCACTGACCTGCCTTAGTATGGACCACATAACTACTGTTAGGAGCTACAATATCTTCAACATATTAACTCAAAATCTTGGTACAGGGGCCAAAGCAATTACAGAGGGCAGGGCACTTGCCCTACACATAGCTGACCCAAGTTCAATCCCCAGCACCCTATTTGGTCCCCAAAGCCAGCCAGTAGTGGTCCCTGAGCACAGAGGAATAAGTCCTGAGCACTACTGCATGTGACCGTCATCCCCACACACACACACCACCAATAAATCTTGGTACAAGCAAACATACTGTTTTTCCTTAGAATCTACACGAGAGCATGATTGTAATTCTTCCCCTCATTATCCAGAACCTCAGTTCTCTTGTTGGCCTCTTCTGTCTCAGCACACTCCTTTTCTCGTTATCATTCTTCCCGATCTCACCACCATTGTGCCATAAACAGAACAGCTACTGCCCCCAACTCAAATTTCACCACTTATGGGTACCACCATCAATTAGCTATGTTCCACTTCAGCCAAAACATGATTCTCATATTGAAGAGTGAAAATGGACTATTTCACCTATTCACCGTTTTCACTCTAACAGGGGAGGCTGTGGACGCACTTCCCTCTGCCAGGCATCTCTGCCTCTAGAGCTGTAGGAAGACTGCGCTGAATTCCAGTCCTTCCCACACTTCCACTCGCTTCACATCTAAAACGAGCTGTCTGTTCCCACTGCCTGCCAGCCCGCAAAATACAGCCCAGGAGAGGAAGGCGTGGCCAGCCCACCGTGAGCAGGTAGGGCTCCGTGTCATCCAGGTGGCTCTCCAGGAGAGCGCAGCATCTTCTGCTGGAAGCTCTCGTAGGAAAAGTTCTGGATAACAGGATGGGTCACGTTCTTTTCACGGATAATGTTCAGGAGGTCATTCCTCAGCTTCTACATATAGGACCAATATTTGCAACATGAGGATGAAGAACTCAGTGAAAATTTAGTGAGTCAAGATGCAGTGCTGGGCCGGAGCGATAGCCCAGCGGGTAGGGCGTTTGCCTTGCACGAGGCCGGCCTGTGCCGGTCTGGGTTCGATCCCCGCATCCCATATGGTCCCCCAAGCACTGCCAGGAGTAATTCCTGAGCAAAGAGCCAGGAGAAACCCCTGAGCATTGCCGGGTGTGACTCAAAAAAAAAAAAAAAAAAAAAAAAGATGCAGTGCTGGGGCCAGAGCGATAGTGCAGCGGGTAGGGCACTTGCCTTGCAGGCGGCTGACCCGGGTCGATCCCGGCATCCAGTATGGTCCCCTGAGCACAGCCAGAAGTAATTCCTGAGTGCAGAGCCAGGAGTAGCCCCTGAGCATCGCCGGGTGTGACCCAAAGAGAAAAATACACTAATAATAGCAGTAGTAATAATAATAAGGAAGCACCTGCCTTGCAAGAAGCCAATCCCAATCTTGGGTCCTCCTGAGCACAGCCAGGAGTGAGCACAGAGCTAGGGGTAAGCCCTGAGCACAGCAGGATGTGCTCAAAGAACCCCCCACCAAAAAAAAAAAAGAACGAGAGGCTAGGGTGTGGCTCAGTGGCAGGGCAAGCGCCTCCACATGAGTAAAGCCCTGGGTTCTGTTCCTGGCACCACCCAAAACAGGTGTGTAAAGATACACAAATTGATTTTTTTTTCCTTGGTGCTGGGGATCAAACCCGTCTTCCATACTTCCAGATGCAAGGCATATGCTCTTCCTCTCAGTCATAACTCCAGACTATAATGACTTTGATCCCGAGCTGTTCCTCTTTAGCCTATAGCTACCTATTACCGTGCCAAAGCCAGGTCAGTTGTGTGCAAGACAAGCACCCTACCATTGTACTATCTCTCCTGTTTTTACAGCTCCCTTTTTAATTTTCAAACAAGCCCCAGAAAGATTAAGCATCTCTGTACCTGTTAGGAAGTCAATGACAGGGTAAGGCGAAGGAGGTAGCCAGAGTTGCAGAGCCCATACCTAGCCTTGGGAGAGCCTAAGCTTATCTCCTGCCACTGCATGGGTGTGGCCCAGCTACCCCCCAGAAGTGGACCCTCTAAAAAGACACTCAAATTTGTGTGCAGAGATACATGTATAGAAAGTGCCGGGAAAACGGGTCTCTGTGTGTTTCTTTTTTTTTTTTTTTTTTGTTCACATCTAGTGATGCTGAGGGGTTACTCCTGGCTCTTCACTCAGGAATTACTCCTGGCAGTGCTCGGGGGACCATATGGGATGCCGGGGATCGAACCCAGGTGGGCCGCGTGCAAGGCAAATGGCCTACCCGCTGTGCTACTGCTCCGGCCTCTCTGTGTGTGTTTCTATCTGCATGCTTACGCAAGGGAGTATCTGAAAGGATAAAGAAAGAAAAAGCTCTGGCTGCTCTGAGAAGCAAGGCTGGCTGAGTCAGAATTTTCAATAAGAATTTTCAATAAGCTCTTTTTTTTTGTACTTTTGAATTTGTATGAACTATACATAACACCCTTTTTGAGGGAGAGGGCATGGACAGCCCAGGCAGTTCTCAGGAGGTACAGGGGCCCCTTTTGGCTCTTCAGTTCGCCAGGCCAGTGATCAGTGCCAACACAATGGTCTGAGGAGGAAGGGCTGCTTGGGCCAACCTGGAGGGCTCAGGACCCACGTGGTGCGAAGGTTACTGGGGCTACCCTGGTGCTTCTCAAAGGGCCTCCAGGACCATGCCTGGTGATGCTTGGGGAATTCCATGTTTTGGGGATCAAAGATTATCTTTCCAAAAACTAGAATTTAAATGTATTAAAGAGAGACCAAAAAAATAGTATAAGGCTTCAGGCACTTGCCTTGTATGCGGCTGGCATCTCAGTCCCTGGCATAGCATGTGGTCCCCTGAGCTCAGCTAGGCTCAATCCTTGAGCACAGAGCCAGGAACAGCCCCCAAGCACAGCTAGGTGCCCAAAATAAAACTAAGGAAAACATTAAAAGCAAGCCACCAAAAGAACTGCTGACTCCAGAAAAATTAAGTCTCTACTAAGGCAGATTCTCAAATCTACAAAGACCAACTTCAGTAAATTCAGTTGTAGTACGGTGGGGTTAGAGTGATAGTATAGAGGTACAGTGCTGGCTTCCTGTTGCCCATCTGGGTTCAGTCCGGGCACCACATATAGTACCTCCCTGCCCCACCAGGAGTGATCCCTGAGCACAGTGGGTATGGCCCAAAATCAAAAAATTATGCTGTTGATGGCTTAAACATTCTGTCACTAACCAGAAAGACGAGGGATAAGTAAAACCACTTACATAGATTTCTCTAATAAAAAATGAAATTTGAAAATCCAGTATAACACAGTAAGTCATGTAAAATATAAAAATCAATACTAAGGTGCTGAAATTGTAAAGGTGAATAGTCAGAGAACATGCTAACAAATAATTGTCTCCTCAGAAAGGGGAGTTAAGTCGCATCAGATTTACCTGAGTTGTGGGGTCCTTGGACATATGTTTTTTCAAAATTTTTGAGGCCTTTTCAAATTCTTTGTTTTTGATACAAATAATGACAGCCTACAAAAGGAAGAAATCATTTAAAAAATCTGTTGCAATCACAGTGTAATATTAAGCTCTACTAAAAAGGAAAACTGAGTCTTAAACAACGAACACCATTTCCACATTGTCAAATTCCTATACTTAAAAGGTATAGGAGCTGGTCGTATAGCAAGTATACAGTGAGTGCTTACCTTGCACACAGCAGACCTGAGTTCGTCCCGGGACCTGATTCCTGAGCAGAGCCAGGAGTGAGCCCAGAGCAGGGTGGGTGCGGCCCAACAAAAACAAAGTAACAGCTAAATGCCATGAATAACCACAAGCTCTCTTTAGAGATTTAAACACTACATTGGATCATTAAAGAGGAAGCCCAACAGCAGAATGTTTGCCTTGAATTATGGCGCCACTGACCCGTTGTGAATAGGGTCTCTTCAGGAAAGGCACAAACAGGATTCATTCAAGGTCCCAGGGAAGAAGGGGCTATAGAGGGGGAATAAAAAGTGCTTTTGCTGGGGTCCGGGAGAAGGCGCAAAGAACTGGACACACTTCCGTGTCACTCCGGCCCCCTGTAACACCACAGTTGGGGGGCAGACCCAAGCACAGACACAGAGATAAACAAAAGCCAAAAACAAACACACAACAGAAGAGGTGGGCTTCCCTTCGTTCAGGAAAGGCCGGAGGCCAGCTCTGCAGGAGAAGGAGCCAAGGAGCTGGACAGTCACTTCCGTCCCCAGCAAACAAACTCAGCGCGGTCCCAGGCACTTGGGACTTGATTAGCCACAGAGAAAAAAGGAGTCCTTTTGTTAAAATTTAAAACAAACGGGGGGACCCCACTTTCTAGCAAGAAATACTGCCTCAGTCTAAGAGTCACACAAAAAGGGAGGGGACTGGGCCACAGGCATTTTCATTCCTCCAAGGAAAGAAGTTCAGGCATTCCGACCAAGAGAAGGAATAATAAAGAAGCTACAAATCTTGGCGACTATGGTCTGCATGAGCACAGCCGCCTGGTAAAAGAATCAGGCTCTGGGGCCGGAGCGATAGTCCAGCGGGTAGGGCGTTTGCCTTGCACGCGCCAGCCTGTGCCGCCCAGGTTCGATCCCGGCATCCCATGTGGTCCCCTGAGCACCGCCAGGAGTGATTCCTGAGTGCAGAGCCAGGGAGTAACCCTGAGCATTGCTGGGTGTGACCCAAAAAAGCAAAAAAAAAAATCAGGCTCCAGGGCCCTGAATAGTGGGTACCGCCATCAGTGCTGGGAAGGTGTGCAGCTACGTCTTTGCATGTGACCAGATGACTTCACGTTACTTTGTTTTGGGGCCACACCTGCCTGTGCTCAGGGGCTAGCAGCATGCAAGATGAGCTCCTAACCCAGTACTATCTCTGCAGCTCTTTTATTTTATTTTTGGGGGCACACTCCACAGTGCTCAGGACCCCCCTGAAATCCTTGGGAGACCATACACAGCACTAACAAGCCAAGGCCAGCTACACGCTTAAACTCCCGCACACCCCCGAAGGTCCTATCAGGTGACTGAGTCACTGTATCACTGTCTTCCCGTTCATCATCGATTTGCTCGAGCAGGCACCAGTAACATCTCCATATGACCTGTCTCATGCAAGTAGAGCCCAAGAGCACCTACTATCTCCAGGAACATAAAGAGCCCCAAACCATTCCATCAGGTCATGGGAATGAGATCTATAACTGTTACTGGTATTTGGCATATCAAATATGACACGGTAGCTTGCCAGGCTCTGCCATGCGGGTGGAAACTCTTATAGTCATCTCTAAATCCAGCAGTTATTGATGAACCTCGCGGCAGCTTGCGGCGCGCGAGCCGGGCTATGATAGGCAGGTCTGCTGGGTGGAGTTCTGACGAGGGGGAAGTCCGGATGTGGAAAATGGAGGCCCTCATGGGGTGGGGATCGTCTGGCTTGTTGTGAGGCTCTGCTGGGGTGGAGGGCCAGGGCTAGAAACCCGCCATCCCTCCCGGGTGCCTCGTGAGCGGCTGGGCACAGGGAGAGCTGGTAGCAGCTCTGCCCCATAGTCTGTAAGTGAATACTCAGGTAACTGAGTATTCACTCTTTTTTCCTCATCCTTTCTCAGGGTTTACTATTAGCTCTCGGCTCAAGAATCTCTTCTAGGGGCTGGAGAGATAGCCCAGCGGGTAGGGCCGTTTGTCTTGCACGCAGCTGGCCTGGGCTGGCCTGGGTTCGATCCCGGCATCCCATATGGTCCCCGAGCACCGCCAGGAGTAATTCCCTGAGTGCAGAGCCAAGAGTAGCCCCCTGAGCATTGCCGGGTGTGACCCAAAAAAAGCAAAATAAATAAATAAATAAATAAATAAATAAATAAAAGACTCTCTTCTAGCAGGGCTTGGGGAACCACATGCGGGCCAGCGATTGAATCCGTCAGCTGTCTGTGAAGCTAGTGCTCTACCTGCACTGTTGCTCTGCCCCCTCACCTTTACGTTTCACTTATCCGGCATATAGTAATAGGGACTTCCTTGGTGTACTATCCAGTTTAATTGCACATACTGAGTCTAATTAACCTTGTAAAACAAACTAAACACTGCATCCAAAACCTTCCTTGTCTTCCTTAAAATCTGAAAATGGAAGTAACCATGCTCCAAGAGTACAAGCCCTTAAGCACATGTCCAAAGGATACGAAAACATTAATCTGAAAGAACATTTGCATCCTTATTTTCATTGCAGCATTAATCCAAATAGGGAGCCAGCCGAAATACCTATATAAAGTTCTCTTTATCCAGTGGCTGTCAGTCTACTTTCAGATGGTGCCACTGTGCCTATCGTGACAACACACAGACAAAGTGAAATACAGTATTTTTTCTTTGCTTTTCAGGTCACACCCAGTGATAGTCAGGGGTTTCTCCTGGTTCTGCACTCAGGAATTACTTCTGGTGGTGCTTGGGAAACTATGGGATACTGAGGATAGAACCCAGGTTGGCTATGTGCAAGGCAAATGCCCTACCCCACTTTTCCCCCTCTGCTCCCCGCCTTTTCTGCTTTTTTTGGGCCACACCAGGTGGAACTCAGGGCTTACTCGTAGCACTGCACTCAGGAATCATCCCTGGCGGTGTGAGGGGACCAACCATAGGGAATGCCAGGGACTGAACCCAGGTCAGCCATGTGCAAGGCAAGTGCCCCACCCGCTGTACTGAATGAGTCCGTGGTTTACTGCAAGGCTCTGAGGAGATGGGGCTGATTCAGTGCTGTGATACTGGTGATTACTCTGCTCACCCCAGGGTGCTTAGGGGCCTCTAGGGCTGCACTCAGTGATACTTGAGGAACTCTGGTGTCAGGAATTCAACTAGGGTCAGTTGCATGCAAGTCAACCTTAACCCCTGAACCATCTCCTCAACTTTGTTCTCTTGGCTCTATGCTCAGATTATGCCTGGCAGGTCTTGGGGGACTATACAAAGAACCAGGTATCAAACCCAGGTTTTATCATACAAAGCAGGTATGTACCCACTGTACATATGGGATGCTAGGGCTGGAACCTAGGTCTGCGCGTGCAAGGCAAACGCCCAACCACTTTTTTTTTTCCTTCTATTTTGGGCCACACTTGGTGGCACTCGGGCCCTACTGCACTGCTCAACACCTTCACCCACCTTTTTTTTTTTTTCATTTTTGGGTCAAACCAGCAGTGCTCAGGGTTACTCCTGGCTCTTCGCTCAGGAATTACTCCTGGCGGTGCTCGAGGGACCATATGGGATAGTGGGGATCAAACCTGGGTCCGCCACATGCAAGGCTATGCTATCACTTGACCCCCTGGATTTTCTTTTTTAGTTTTTGGTGCACACCTGGCAGTACTCAGAGGTTACTGCTGCTTCTGCACTCAGGAATTCCTCCTGGTGGTGCTCAGGGGACATCTGGGATGCCGGGGATCAAACCCAGTGGTTCACGTTTAAGGCAGACACCCTCTGTACTGTCACTCTGGCTTTTTTTTTTTGTTTTGTTTTTTTGAGTCACACCTGGCAACGCCTAGGGGTTCCTCCTGGCTCTTGGCTCAGGAATTCCCTTTGGCGGAGCTCGAGGGACCATATGGGATGCCGGAGATTGAACCCGGGTTGGCTGTGTAAGCCAGACACCCTACCCGCTGTGCTCTTGCTCTGGCCCCAATTTATGGATTCCTTCTTTTCTACAAATATCTGCCCATAGTTATAAATGCTGTAGCTTTTTTTTTTTTTTTTTTTTTTTTGGGTCACACCTGGCAATGCTCAGGGGTTTCTCCCTGGCTCTGCACTCCAGGAATCACTCCTGGCGGTGCTCGGGGGACCATATGGGATGCCGGGCATCGAACCGGGCCGGCACAGGCCGGCCGCTAGCAAAGGCAAACGCCCTACCCACTGGGCTATCGCTCGGCCCTACTAAATTTTTTTAAAACTTTTTTTTTTTTATGGGGGAGGGAATCAGGGGGACATTGGTGGCAGGAATGTGCACTGGTGGAGGGATGAGTGCTGGAACACTGACTGAAAATCATGAACAGCTTTGTAACTGTGTATCTCATGGTGGGGTAATTTAAAAAACTTGCTATTTTTTACACCCCTTCTCTTCCTTGGTGCCTGAGGGGTGCCCCTTGGTGACCTGAAGGGACACCCCCGTGCAGCTGTGGGTCACACCCTCTAGTGCTCTCCTGGGGCTGTGCTTCTGTGGTCGTTACAGTCATGCATTTTCTTTCTGGGGCTTAGCAGGGGCGGCCGTGCTCACACTGCACTCCCAGTCATGGTGCCCACACATGCTTTTTTTAGTTGTGTTGCCCACTGGGAACTGCATCCTTTTACTGTAGTGCTTACACACAGCTGGCTGTGGTGTGGCCAGAAAGTGCCACACCAGGGATAGACGCACCAGGCTCTGCCAGCTGTCACTGTATGTCACATCTCAGCTGCACAAGCACTGAATTTGTCACCTAAAAATGCACAAAAAGCCATTCTAAGCCTCTGAACTATTCCTCGAGGTGTGTGGGCCACACCTGCTGATGTTCAGGGATCAATCCTGGCATGGCCCACAGGACCATATGTGGTGCCTGGAACAGAATACAGGTTGCCTGCACGCCAAGCCAAGAGCCTTACCCCACTGTACTATCTCTCCAACCCCTTATTAGTTCTTTTACAAATGGCTATTTTAGTTCCCTTTTTTTTTTTTTGGGTTATACCTGGCAATGCTCAGGGGTTACTCCTGGCTCTGCACTCAGGAATTACTCCTGGCGGTGCTCAGGGGACCATATGGAATGTCGAGGATCGAACCAGGGTCGGCCAGCGTGCAAGACAAACGCCCTATCTGATGGACTATCGCTTCCAGCCAGCGCCCCACCCCTTTTTTTTTCCCATATGAGCTAGAATCAATCTGTATTCAGGAAAATCTTGCTGGGCCGGAGCGATAGCACAGCAGGAGGGCATTTGCTTGCATGTGGCCAACCAGGTATCCCATATGGTCCCCCGAGGCTCCACCAGGAGTAATTCCTGAGCAAAGAGCCTGGAGTAACCCCTAAGAATCACGGGTGTGACCAAAAAAGCGCAAGTATAAACAAATAAACAAATCTTTGGGGCCAGAGGATAGCACAGTGGGGAGGGTGTTTGCCTTGCACATAGCTGACCCAGTTACTCAGGTTCAATCCCTGCATCCTGTATGGTCCCTTGAGCACCGCCAGGAGTAACCCCTGAGCATTGCCGGGTGTGAACCAAAATAAATAAAACAACTGGAGAAAATTCATCTTAACTACATTATCTTCCAGCCAATGAACAGTGTATAGCTTCAAATTATTTGGTCTTCCTTTATCAGCATTGTATTTTTCCACATGTAGATCCTATACTTGCCAGACTTAGAGATCTAAGTAATTCTTACCATTTTCTTGGAGTTATTGCAAGTGGCACTATTTTGTTAATCACATTTCATAGTATTTAAACTAAGAGGGAGATAGTTCAAAATGGCTGGAATGAAGGGCTGAGGAACAGTAGAGCAGGTAGACACCTGCCTCGCATACAGCTGACCAGGGTTCGATCTCCAGTATTCCATAGGGTATCTGAAGCACCACCCGGAGTGATTCCTGACTAGAGTGAGGAGTAATGCTTGATCCTCACCGAAGTACATTTATGCACTGGAGCCCTGGGTTTGATCCTTGGGGACCAAGGATGTGTCCTCCGAGCACCAAGCTGCAAGTAGCCCTGAGCACTCTCAGGTTTTAGACCTTCCCCACAGAACTCTAAATTGTTCGTTGCTGATACGTAATTTAGTGTGCTGACCTAATAGCATGCAACCTTGAAACACAGCTATTTTTATATATTCCATGAGATTTTCTAAAGCTGTTTTAATCCATTCTTTTCCAATTTGGTCTTTTTGTGTATGTGTGCTGGAAGGTAGGGGACATCTTCACTATGCTCAGGGTTTATTTCTGGCTCTGGACACAAAGGAATGTAGTGTTGTAGTGTTGGGAATCAAACCCAGATGAAGGCATAGCACCTTAGCAGCTGTACTATCTCTCTAGGCCCTATTGTCTTCTACTTTTTTTTTTTTTTTTTTTCTTTTGGTCACACCCAGCAACGTTCAGGGGCTACTCCTGGCTCTGCACTCAGGGAATTACTCCTGGCGGTGCTCGGGAGACCATATGGGATGCTGGGGATCGAATCCAGGTTGGCCACATGCAAGGTAAACACTTACCCATTATCCTATTGCTCCGGCCCGTCTTCTACTTTTTGGATTTACCGTAACTGGGGCACGCTTTCAGGATGCTATATGATGGAAGTGATGTGAATGGACATCTCTGCCTTGCTTTGAATTCAGGAACAAAGGACAGCACGCATAACCGTCAGTATTACGTTAGCTCTAGGGTTTTTATAGGTAACTTTTATCAGGTTGAGCAAATGCTACCAACACTAGTTTGCTGTTGCTTTTTAAAAAAAAATTATGGGGCCAGAGCAATAGCACAGTGGGTAGGGCGTTTGCCTTGCACATGGCCAACCCGGGTTTGATCCTGGCATGCCATATGGTCCCCAAGCACTGCTATGAGTAATTCCTGAGCAAAGAGCCAGGAGTAACCCTGAGCATCGCAGGGTGTGACCCAACAAGCAAAAAAAAAAAAAAAAAAAAAGAAAAGAAAAGAATGTTGAAGTCTAATGCATTCTTCAGCATCAGTTGATAAAATCATGTTCCTAAATGATGCGGGATTACATGGACTGATCTCCAGACATCCAGGGGCTAAACAGGCAG